>OY740812.1:4893363-5040863 GCA_963514005.1 Raja brachyura | reverse complement strand
CTGCCGCAGAAGGCAGTGGAGGCCAATTCACTCGATGTGTTCAAGAGAGAGTTAGATTTAGCTCCCAGGGCGAAGATTTATGGCAAACGGAATCAAGTGATACGGGGAGATGCAGGAACAGGATACTGATTCTGGATGGCTGAAGAAGGGTCTCGACCCGAAACATCGCCTATCTCCTTCGCTCCTTAGATGCTGCTGCACCCGCTGAGTTTCTCCAGCTTTTTGTGTAACCCTCGATTCTCCAGCATCTGCAGTTCCTTCTTTAATACTGATTCTGGATGATCAGCCATGTTCATATTGAATGGTGGTGCTGGCTCGAAGGGCCGAATGGCCTACTCCTGCACTATTTTCTGTTTCTATGAGAGAATTCTTCCTTCAATCCGCTGGGCTGTAAGCTGCCCAAGTGAAGTATGAGGTGCTGGTCCTCAAAATTGCATGTGGCCTCACTCTGGCAATGGAGGAGGCCCAGGACAGAAAGGTCAGTGTGGGAATGCATAGGGGAACTAAAATGGTTAGCAGTCGGGAGATCAGGTAGGCCTTGGTGGACTGAGTGAAAGTGGTGAATGAAATGGTCGCCTGGTCTACGCTTGGTCTCGTCGACGTACAGGAGTCCACACCGGTGATGCAGTAGATGAGGTTAGAGGAGGTGCTTTAGAGGACATCCATTGTAGCCTAGTGCGCAGATACACGATAAAGGCAAGACTGTGAATAACGTTTAGTGTAAGATAAAGCCAGTAAAGATCCAATCAAAGATAGTCCGAGGGTCTCCAATGAGGTAGATAGTAGTTCGGGACCGCTCTCCAGTTGTGGTAGGATGGTTCAGTTGCCCGATTACAGCTGGGAAGAAACGGTCCCTGTGCCTGGAGGTGTGCGTTTTCACACTTCTGTACCTTTTGCCTGATGGGAGAGGGGAGAAGAGAGAGTGGCCAGGGTGCGACTCGTCCTTGATTGTGCTGCTGGTCTTGCCGAGGCAGCGTGAGGTATAAATGGAGTCAATGGAAGGGAGGTTGGTTTGTGTGTGATGGTCTGGGCTGCGTCCACAATTCTCTGCAATTTCCTGCGGTCTTGGATGGAGCTGTTCTCAATCCATGCTGTGATGCATCCCGATAAAATGCTTTCTATGGCGGGTGACCAGACAACTCATTCGGCCGTCCTACAGGGACTTAGGGACAGGCCACTCGGCCCATCTGCTCCATGACTGGGGTTACTACCCACCATCGACCCACTCTATCCTTCTTGAGCTGATCCATCAACATTGCATGGAGTCGTGGAGCCACACAGCACGGAACCAGCGCTTCGGCCCAACGTCAACCAAGATGCCCCATCTACACAAGTCCCACCTGCCCATCTTTGGCCCACATCCCTCTAAACCTTCTCCATCCATCTACCTGCCCAGATCTCTTGGGTGGTACAGTGGCGCAGTGGTGACCGGTGGTGACCGCGTGGGTTTTCTCCGGGATCTCCGGTTTCCTCCCACACTCCAAAGACGTACAGTTTTGAAGGTTAATTGGCTATGGTAAAATTGTACATTGTCCCTTGCGTGTAGGATGTTGCCAGCGCTTGGGGTGTTTCAGCACTGTATCTCTGAAGTGAAATAAACAGGGCTGGGACCCCCCACCCCCACCCCCTCAAGATAACTCGCACATTTTTCTTTCTTTCTTGCAACAGGGAATGTACGCCAAAAAGAAAAATAGATTCAAGCGAGCGCTCGGACGGAAGTACGTCCTCTGATACAACCTCCAACAGCTTCAGTAGGCAGGTGAGTGAACGATCAAAGCCACGCTGTGGAACGACCACAAACCTGGCCTTGTTAGATCCCTAGTGTGTGGAGGATAGTGTTAGCAGGATAGCGGAGATCGCCAGTCAGCACGGACTCGGTGGGCCGAATGGCCTGTTTCCGTGCTGCATCTCTGAACTACAGTAAACGGTAAACTATACTAAACTTTAGCTTAAAACCACGATAGATGCTTGGAGGGGCGATATGCTGCTGGAATCGTTACGGTCCATCTACCTCCTGAATAGAAACATAGAAAAATAGGTGCAGGAGTAGGCCATTCGGCCCTTCGAGCCTGCACCGCCATTCAATATGATCATGGCTGATCATCCAACTCAGTATCCGGTACCTGCCTTCTCTCCATACCCCCTGATCCCTTTAGCCACAAGAGCCACATCCAACTCCCTCTTGAATATAGCCAATGAACTGGCCTCAACGACCTTCTGTGGCAGAGAATTCCAGAGATTCATCACTCTCTGTGTAAAGAATGTTTTCCTCATCTCGGTCCTAAAGGAATTCCCCCTCATCCTTAGACTGTGACCCCTTGTTCTGGACTCCCCCAACATCGGGAACAATCTTCCTGCATCTAGCTTGTCCAACCCCTTAACATAGAAACATAGAAATTAGGTGCAGGAGTAGGCCATGCGGCCCTTCGAGCCTGCACCGCCATTCAATATGATCATGGCTGATCATCCAACTCAGTATCCCGTACCTGCCTTCTCTCCATACCCTCTGATCCCCTTAGCCACAAGGGCCACATCTAACTCCCTCTCAAATATAGCCAATGAACTGGCCTCAACTACCCTCTGTGGCAGAGAGTTCCAGAGACCCACCACTCTCCGTGTTAAAAAATTCCTTCTCATCTCGGTCCTAAAGGATTTCCCCCTTATCCTTAAGCTGTGACCCCTTGTCCTGGACCTCCCCAACATCGGGAACAATCTTCCTGCATCTAGCTTGTCCAACCCCTTAAGAATTTTGTAAGTTTCTATAAGATCCCCCCTCAATCTTCTCAATTCCAGCGAGTACAAGCCGAGTCTATCCAGTCTTTCTTCATATGAAAGTCCCGACATCCCAGGAATCAGTCTGGTGAACCTTCTCTGAATCCCCTCTATGGCAAGCATGTCTTTCCGGAGACCAAAACTGTACAAAACTGTACTCCTGAATAAGTTAGCTGCAAAGCTTCAATTCAATTCCAGGGACGGGCTGATACAGGGGTTAAGGGGAGAAGGCAGGAGAATGGGAGAGATTAGGAGGGAGAGATAGATCGGCCACAATTGAATAGCATAGACTTGATGGGCTGAATGGCTTCATTTTGCTACTGTCATGTATGACCTTATAGGTGCAGGAGTAGGCCATTCGGCCCTTCGAGCCTGCACCGCCATTCAATATGATCATGGCTGATCATCCAACTCAGTATCCCGTACCTGTTATGATAGAACGCTCAAATCCTAACTTGATTAATGATTTATTACTGGCTTCCAAAAGGCTATATATAAGTAAGTAAGTAAGTTTATTGGCCAAGTATTCACATACAAGGAATTTGCCTTGGTGCTCCGCCCACAAGTAACAACATGCAATACAGTGACAGTTACGAATGACTCAGAAAACTCTAAACATTAATAATAATAAAACATTCATGATAAAACACCATTATATGCGACTATTGCAATGGCAGTGAACAATGTGGCATTTGTACAGAAGTAATGAGAAAGATTGATACGTTCTAGGAGCAGAATGAGGCCATTCGGCCCATCAAGTCTACGCCACCGGTCAATTATGGCTGATCTATCTCTCCCTCCCAACCCCATTCTCCTGCCTTCTCCCAGGCACAGGCAACATCTCTGGAGAGAAGGAATGGGTGAAGTTTCGGGTCGAGACCCTTCTTCGGACCTAATGGTGATGTGTTCACTGCGGTGATGTAGGAAACACACCGGCCAATTGGTACAGTGTAAACTCCTACGTAGAACGTGGGTTTCACTGCATAACTGTGTGGTGTACTGAATCTACATCTGCAGTCTAATGAGCCACAGTTCAACAAACATCTATTTCAAAGACAATTTCAAAAGTAGAAGCTATCTTTGGCAGATGATTTAAGATTTAAGCTAGAAGGTTTACAGTGTTGCATAAGATGTTAGACTTTAGACCTTACAGATACAGCGCAGTAACAGGCCCTTTGGCCCTCTGCGTCCGCGCCGACCAGCGTCACCCCGTTCACCAGCACTATCCTACACACGCTAGGGACAAGTTATAATTTTACCAAAGCCAATTAGCCAGCAAACCTGTAAGTCCTTGCAGCGTAGGAGGAAACCGGGGCACCCGGAGAAAACCCACGAGGTCACGGGGAGAAGGTACAAATTTCGTACAGACGGCACCCGTAGTCAGGATTGAACCCGGGTCTGTGGTTCCTCATCCACACTGTCAACACCAGGGTGGCTGAGTTTGCTGCCCCTCGGCCCAGCGAGTCCGCGCCGACCAGCGATCCCCACACATTAACACTATCCTGCACACAAGATACAATTTACATTCACACCAAAGCCAATTAACCTACAAACCTGTACTGCTTTGGAGTGTGGGAGGAAACCGGAGCACCCGGGGAAAACCCACGCAGGTCACAGGGAGAGCGTACAAACTCCGTACAGACAGCACCCGTAGTCGGGATTGAACCTGGGTCTGTGGCGCTGTGAGGCAGCGATTCTACCGCTGTGCCACCCTTGTGTTGACAGTGTTGATGAAGTCATTACAAGGCATCATGTTTGGCACAGACATTATCAGCCAAATGGCCTTATCCTGTGCAAGACTGTGCCCAATGTTCCTATTTTTTCTCTTTCCCCCAGTTTTAACGTAGTCCTTGACCTGAAACATTACCCGTTGCTCTTTCTGCAGATATACTGCCTGACCTGCTGAGTTTTTTTTGGCATTTATTACATTGCGGGGCGGCACGGTGGCGCAGCGTTAGAGCTGCTGCCGCACGGTGCCAGTGACCCGGGTTCGATCCTGACTGCGGGCGCTGTCTGCACGGAGTCTGCGCGTTCTCCCCGTGACCGCGTGGGTTTCCTCCGGGTGCCCAGGTTTCCTCCCACACTCCGTTTATAGGTTAATTGGCTTCGCAAAAACTGTAAACCGCCCCTGGTGTGTGGAGGATAGTGCTAGTATAGGAGATGATATCTGGTCGGCACGAACTGGATGGGCTGAAGGACCAGTTTCTGCGCTGTATCTCTGAACCCTAAAGCCCACATTTTATCTAAACTCTACACACGTCTCTCAGATGGAACGGGTTGGACGGCAGCTCGTCTTTTATGGAAACGGACACTGAGCCCTCCAGAACAGGGATTTTTTAATAAATTAATATCCATTTCCACCCAGGGAACGAATTGGGGAGGAACCTAACCGCCCATCATTTCCACTGCAATTGGCCCATTCTCCACAGACTCGACTTATCAGCAAGCAACTGGCTGCCCAGCCACTCGTGATTTGTTCAATGTCGTGTCAATCGAGCCCAGGCAAGACAGGTGGGGATGTACAGCATTGGAGGAGGTTCATTGTATGTATGTATGTGTGTGTGAGAGGGAGAGAGACAAGGGCAAGCTAAGCCAAGCATTGAACGGCAGTGCCCTCAACAACAAATTAACACAGCAGCAGCCTTAATTCTAAAGAAGATGTGCTCCCTGTGAATAGAAGCAGCCTCCAATGGTACTAAACAGCATGTCTAGGACACCTTCAACTTCCCAGGAAATTCGGATGGATGTACTGGACAACCCATCCGTGCAGGTATTGACCATGTTCTTTGAAACGCAGCGAAATCAAACCTCGCATGTTCATGTGTTGCTGAATAAATACTCTGTGGGTACAGTTTACTGTAAAAGCGAATCTGGTATGCGTCTCTTTCTGCCTGTAAGCCTCTCCCCTCCTCTCCTCTCCTTGGCTTGGGTGCAGACAAGATGTCAGCAACCTGTTACATCTCGCCTCTCTCCCTGTCCCTCCCCTCTCCCCTCTCCCTCTCTCCCTCTCCCTGTCCTTTTCTCTCCCTCCCTCTCTGTCTCGCTCTCTTACTCTCTCTGCCTCTTCCTCTCTCTCTCCCTTCCTCTCTGCCTCCTCCCTCTCTGACCCTCCCTCTCTCTCTCCCTCCCTCTCCCTTTCTCCCTATCTCCCCTCTCTCTTACTCTCTCTGCCTCTTCCTCTCTCTCCCTCTCTCTCACCCTCCCTCAACCTCCCTCTCTCTCACCCTCCCTCTCTCTCTCCCTCTCTGCCTTTTTCTCTCTCCCTCCCTCTCTCTCTGCCTCCTCCCTCTCTCACCCTCTCTGACCCTCCCTCCCTCTCCCTTTCTCCCTCCCTCTCTCCCTCAGCACTGTGCCATCCGCCCAGCCCAGCCGCTCTCCACACACACATAGCAACCGCATCGTGCACTAGTCCGTGGATACTAATGAATATTCTGCACATCCTGCCCCGCGTCTTGGCTGCAAACATATCTAATTATTGATTAGTGTCTGAGGTGTTCTATCTAATGTGGGGTGATATCCCCCTACACTACGAGGCCACTCTCGCCCTCTGTGTTATCCCCTCCCTCTGTACAACTTCTCATTTATCACTGGGAAACGACGATTCTTGTTGTTACATCCTGCAGGTTGTTTGGCGTTGCATGTCTAGTTTGGATCGCTCTACTGTATATGGAGTGTAATGATATCAGGCACAGCTATGCCATATTGTTTGCATGTATTGATGCCTGCTTGTCTGCCTGTGTGACTGTGTGTGTGTGTCTGCATGTGTGTGGCTCTATGTATATGCGTGTCTGTCTGTATGTGTCTGTGTGTGCCTGTTTCTGTATGTATGTATGGCTGTGTGTGTATGTGTTTCTGTTTATGTGTGTGTGTGTGTGTGTGTGTGTGTGTATGTGTGTGTGTGTGTGTCTGTGTGTGTGTGTGTCTGTGTGTGTGTGTGTGTGTGTGTCTGTGTGTGCCTGTTTCTGTATGTATGTATGGCTGTGTGTGTATGTGTTTCTGTTTATGTGGGTGTGTGTGTGTGTGTGTGTCTGTGTATGTGTGTGTCTGTGTGTGTGGCTCTGCTTATGTCGATGTGTGTGTATGTATGTGTGTGCACGTGTCTGTGTGTCTATGTGTGTCTATGTGTGCGTGTCTATGTGTGTGTGTATGTGTGCAGTTTGTTTGTGTATGTCTGTGTGTGTGTATGTGGCTCTGTTTATGTATGTGTATGTTGCTCTGTTTATATGTGTCTATGTGTCTGTGTATGTTGCTCTGTTTATGTACATGTATGTGTCTATGTGTGCGTCTGTGTTTGTCTCGCCCTCTGTGCTTCTCCACGCAAGGCTTTGTCAGATCTTGACACTAATTGACACGACTGCTCAGAATAATCTGGGTCTGATTTGAAACCTTTTGCCAACCCCCCAGAACCAATGTTTTGTTTCCACGCCAGCGTACAGGTGCACAGTTAATCAGCTTTACCTTTCCTTCCTTGCTCTATGTTATTCTCCTCCCATTAACCCTTTCCCTGCTGGTGATTCAGTTCAGGTCATCGTATCTCCAGTCACCTGCACAATTTAGACTAGTGGGAGAAATTTCTCCCCTACCCCCTCCCCCCCCCCCCCCCCCCCCACCGAAGACTGAAAACAATGTGTGGCACTAGGGGTGACGCAGTGGCGCGGTGGTAGGGTTGCTTCGAGACCCAGGATCGATCCTGGCTATGGGTACTGTCTGTGTGGAGTTTGCAGATTCGCCCCGTGACCATGTGGGTTTTCATAGAAACATAGAAATTAGGTGCAGCCATTCGGCCCTTCAAGCCTGCACCGCCATTCAATATGATCATAGCTGATCATCCAACTCAGTATCCCGTACCTGCCTTCTCTCCACACCCTCTGATCCCCTTAGCCACAAGGGCCACATCTAACTCCCTCTTAAATATAGCCAATGAACTGGCCTCAACTACCCTCTGTGGCAGAGAGTTCCAGAGACCCACCACTCTCTGTGTGAAAAGAGGTGAGGAACTTTCCAGTTTCTGCCGCATCTGGAAAGACCGCTTGGGTCCTTGAATGGAGTCAAGGGGGGAGGTAAAGCGACAAGTGTACGCCTAACCTTCATGGGATGAAACCAAGCCAGACAAAGCACATCAGTCTGAAGAAGGGTCTCGAGCCGAAACGTCGCCTTGCTCCATAGACGCTGCCTCACCCGCTGAGTTTCCCCAGCATTTCTGTCGACCATGGGATAATGCCATCTATTTACTGTGTAGGAAGTAACTGCAGATGCCGGTTTAAACTGAAGATAGACACAAAATGCTGGAGTAACTCAGCGGGACAGGCAGCATCTCTGGAGAGAAGGAATGGGTGACGTTTCGGGTCGAGACCCTTCCTCAGACTTCTTGAATCTAAATGCCCTCACTGCCTTGGTTGGGATTCGAACTGCACGGTGGTGAATCGGCAGAGTTGCTGCCTCACGGTGCCCGAGACTCGGGTTCCATCCGGACTGCGGGTGCTGTCTGTACGGAGTTTGCACGTCCTCCCCGTGACCGCGTGGGTTTTCTCCGAGATCTCCGGTTTCCTCCCACAATCCAAAGACGTGCAGGTTGTAGGTTAATTGGCTTGGTAAAATTGGCGTGAGTAGGGTAGTGTTAGTGTGCGGGGATCGCTGGTCAGCGCGGACTCAGTGGGCCGAAGGGCCTGTTTCTGCGCAGTATCTCTAATCTAAAACAAACCTGTCTCTGAGTCAATGTGCCCTGGTAGTTGGGTGCTAGTCCAACAGCCTAACCATTGTGCTAATGGCAGCCCTTTCAATTCATACCTCTGGCAATATCCGTATGTCTTTTATATGGAAGCTTTCCTTGTGCAAAGTGTGTGTTGTGTGTTTAATCAAATTTCCAGTCCAGGTTTGCTGCGGGGGCTGGGGGGGGGGACATGTATTTGTGGACATTGTACCAGGCTTGTGCTATCTCTGCAAACTCCTACCTGTCCTGTTATAACAAGAGGAATCGAATATAGGAGCAAAGAGGTCCTTCTGCAGTTGTACAGAGCCCTAATGAGACCACACCTGGAGTATTGTGTGCAGTTCTGGTCCCCTAATTTGAGGAAGGACATACTTGCTATTGTGGGAGTGCAGCGTAGGTTTACAAGGTTCATTCCCGGGATGGTGGGTCTGTCATGGGCTGAGAGAATGGAGTGACTGGGCTTCTACACTCTGGAGTCTAGAAGGATGAGAGGGGATGTCATTGAAACATATAAGATTGTTAAGGGTTTGGACACGCTAGAGGTGGGAAACATGTTCCCGATGTTGGGGGAGTCCAGAACCAGGGGCCACAGTTTAAGAATAAGGGGTAAGCCATTTAGAACGGAGACAAGGAAACACTTTTTCTCACAGAGATTAGTGAGTCTGTGGAATTCTCTGCCTCAGAGGGTGGTGGAGGCAGGTTCTCTGGATGCTTTCAAGAGAGAGCTAGATAGGGCTCTTAAAAATAGCGGAGTCAGGGGATATGGGGAGAAGGCAGGAACGGGTTACTGATTGGGGATGATCAGCCATGATCACATTGAATGGCGGTGCTGGCTTGAAGGGCCGAATGGCCTACTCCTGCACCTATTGTCTATTGTCTATTGTCTAACATTCACTCCCATTCACACAAGAGACTCCTGATGCTGGAATCTGGGACAAAATTCAAGCTGTTGGAGCAACTTAGTGGGTCAGGCAGCGTCTGAGTTTAGTGTATTGTCACGAGTACCGAGGATACGAGTGGATGTGCACGAGTCTGGATAGAGTGGATGTGGAGAGGATGTTTCCACTAGTGGGAGAGGCTAGGACCAGAGGTCACAGCCTCAGAATTAAAGGGCGTTCCTTTAGGAAGGAGATGAGGAGAAACCTCTTTAGTCAGAGAGCGGAGAATCTGTGGAATTTGGAAGCAGAGTTTGATAGATTCTTGATTAGTGCGGGTGCCAGGGGTTTTGGGGAAAGGCCAGGAGAATGGGGTTAGGAGGGAGAGATAGATCAGCCATGATTGAATGATGGAGTAGACTCCTGTCACTTATGACCTTATGACCTTGTAACCTTATGATCTTAAACACTTTGGACAGGTTTGGATGGACCTGGGCCAAACGCAGGCAGGTGTGAATAGTGTAGGTGGGACATGTTGGCCCAACTTGCCCACATTTTGGCCACTGTGGGCAAGTTGGGCCGAAGGGCCTGTTTCCACGCTGTGAGACTCTATGCCAACAAACTAAGCTTCGAACTACGAATTGTCTTGGTTTCATTGACTTTGGGATTTTGGTCCGATGGCTTCATTCTGCTCTGATTTGTGGTGAATCTGTGGGGTTCTTTGCCACAGAGGCTGTGGAGGCCAAATCAGTGGATGTTTGACTATGTGTGATGCGTGGGGGTTTGGGGTGGGGGGGGGGGGTGGGGGGGGTTGGTGACAGTCCACACAATCCTGCACCCTGATGGGTCTCCACCTCACCGAGACTCCTCGCCCCATTCCAGGGTGTGGGATGGACAGAGATGGGGAAGCATCTCAATGCGAGGGGCACACAATGAAACGGACCGTGTAACGACACGTTTACAGCGCGCAAAGACTGAAACTGGCAGCAAGTGTGTGCAATAAATCAGTGTTAGGATGGAGAGTCTTTAACCCCCGTCCCTCCCGCAGACTCAGTGGGCCTTGCTTGTTGTTTTTAGTCACTCTATCGATTTTGGGGGGAGGGGGGAGGTGGGAGGGTGAGGTTTGAACCCGCAACACTGTAATTTAGAGCTACAGCGCGGGAAACAGGCCCTTTGGCCCACCCGGTCCGCACCGGCCAGCGATCCCCGCACACTAACACTATCCCGCACAGACTGGAGACAATTTACAATTGTTTCCGAAGCCAATGAGCCTGCAAGCCTGTACTTGTTTGGAGTGAGTGTGGGAAGAAGCCAGAGCACCCGGGGAAAGCCCACGCAGGCCACGGGGAGAACGTACAAACTCCGTACAGGCAGCACCCGTGGTCGGGATCGAACCCGGGCCTCTGGCGCTGTAAGGCAGCAACGCTACCACTGCACCACCGTGCCGCACTATTCCCCGGTGCACAATCCAACGGGAAGTGGCCGGTACAATTTTACAAAGGTGGCAACGATGCACTACACTCCAGGTGCAAGCAGTGCTGCTGAAAGTGCAAGGGCTTGGGGTTCAATTTGTTGGTCAGTCTTTCCTGGAGAACAAAAGGGGGCCATTGTATTCTCTGTCTGAGACCTCCTACTGGGACCTTGAACTGTTTGGGATAAAAGGGGACTTGTCTCTCCGACACCCATTCCTGATCTCCGCATGTCCCAAACTATGGCAGGATGAAAGAAGAAAGGAAGAGGCGGAAACTGGGTTGTGGGAGAGCTGGGAAGGGGGAGGGGAAGGAGGGAGAAAGCAAGGACCTTCTTCTTCTGTCGTGTGTCTTTTAGACCTGCAGCTCAGTTGAGGCGAGCCAGGCCAACGTGTCATCGTCCAGGTCAATCAGACCTCGATCACCATTGGGTGGCCGGTGTTTGGGGCAACTGGTGACGATGTGCTCTACTGTCTGTGTTGGGACCCCACACTCACAGGAGGCTCTAGCTGTCCACGAGGCCCCACCGCTTCATCGCTACTCCATAGGGTCCAACGCCTGTCCTCAAGCGGTCGAGGGTTGTCCGCTGCTTTCGGGGCAGGTCCTGGCCACGGACGTCCATGGGGTCATTGATGTAATGGTGGAGCCTAGATGGTTCAGCTGGCTTCCACTGGTCTCTCCATCTCGTCTTGACCCAGGCGGCCTTAGAAGCGTCAGCCGGTGTTGTGCAGAGCAGCTCTTGGGCGTGCATGGCAAAGGGGTGCCGTGACTTGAGGCACACGGCTCGTCGTGGTGTCTCCGTGGCGATCTGATGAAGGAGGCGGGATTCACTGGTTGGTGCCTTTCGAGAGAGGGCCAGCGTGGCTGCTTCTCGTCTGATGTTGGCTGGGGCGATGCCAGCGAGGACGGGCAGGTGGTTTACTGGGATGGTCCGTAGGCATCTGGAGACGGTCAGTCCGCAGGGCGCTGTTGAGGGCAGCATCCAGCTTCTTGACGTGAGGGCTACAGCACCAGACCGGGGCGCAGTACTCGGCGGCTGAGAACACCAGGGCCACTGTGGACATGCGCAGTGTCTTCATTATGGCTCCCCACGTGGTGCCGGCTAGGCGGCGAATCAGTGCGGCATGGGCTCTTGTCTCTGCCTTGGCACCTTCCAGGTGTTGTTTGAATGGCAACGTTCTATCGAGCTTCCTGAACTACCTGAAATTGGAGAAGTCAACGTTCATACCGCTGGGGCGTAAACTGCCCAAGCGAAATATGAGGCACTGCTCCTCCATAGACAAAATTGCTGGAGAAACTCAGCGGGTGAGGCAGCATCTATGGAGCGAAGGAATAGGTGACGTTTCGGGTCGAGACCCTTCTTCAGCCTGTTGTGGGGGGGGAAGAAGAAAGGAAGAGGCGGAGGCAGTGGGAGAGCTGGGTCGCTGGTCGGTGCGGACTGAGTGGGCCGAAGGGCCTGTTTCCGCACTGTGTCTCTCAACTAAATTCAGTGAAACAACTGAATTGCAGAGAGTCATGGACACCACTTGTGAGTGTGCCGTTGTTCGCTGTGAGGTTGGGAATCAAATTAGTTTTATGAGCTGCGCTGTGAATTACACGTTCCCCCTCGGTTTAGGGGGCCATGACTAAAGAAGTAACAAGCAAACATCTTGAGTGGGAGAAGGTGAAAGAGACTGAATCTATTTCAGTAAGTGACACAAGATAGCCATATGTTGCGTATCCATCATATGATCCAGTGTCTGGGAAGAATGTTCGATCAAAATCTCTGAAAGAGGTCGAGGAAATTATTTTCTTAACACTTACTCCTTTCGTCGTCTCTTTCAGTTAGTTTGGCTCGGAGACACAGCGCGGAAACAGGCCCTTCGGCCCACCAAGTCAGTGCTGACCCCTGATCTCCCGTACACTAGTTCTATCCTACACGCTGGGGACAATTTCTATAAGCAGATTAACCTACGTACCTTCCCGTCTTTGGGAATGTGGGAGGAGACCGGAACACCCGGAGAAAACCCACGCAGGTCACGGGGAGAACGTACAAACTCCGTACCGACAGCACCCGTAGTCAGGATCGAACCCGGGTCTCTGGCGCTGTGAGGCAGCAACTCCACCGCTGCGCCCCCAGTGTGAAGGACTCTTTATAGACAATAGGCGCAGGAGTAGGCCATTCGGCCCTTCGAGCTAGCACAGCCATTCAATGTGATCATGGCTGATCATCCCCAATCAGTACCCCGTTCCCGCCTTCTCCCCATATTCCCTGACTCCGCTATCTTTAAGAGCCCCATCTAGCTCTCTCTTGAAAGCATCCAGAGAACCGGCCTCCACCGCCCTCTGAGGCAGAGAATTTCACAGACTCACCACTCTCTGTGAGAAAAAGTGTTTCCTCGTCTCCGTTCTAAATGGCTTACTCCTTATTCTTAAATGTAGGACTCTTTGGGATGAAGATTCGGACGACCCAGCGAGATGTGTCTTCCACCTCTCCCCATTACCTTGGCCCTGGGCCAAGTTTGCTACCCTATCATATGGGCCCGCTATTATCTCCCTAGGTTCTCCTCTAATAGTTCATAAGTTCTAGGAGGAGAATTAGGCCATTCGGCCCATCAGGTGGACTCCGCCATTGAATCTTTCTTTCCCTCTCAACCCCATTCCCTGGCCTTCTCCCCATAACCTCTGACACACTTACTAATCCAGAATCAGTCAATCTCCGCCTTAAATATATCCATTGACTCGTGTTGAACGCCACCATTACTGCTTTCTCCCATTTTCCTGCCCTGCCCTCAGGGTCTCACGATGTTCTAGCTCATTCCCCCCCCCCACCCCCCCACCTTCACAATTCCACTCCCGACAGTCCAGGGACCACTCACAGACTGAGGCCAATTAAGCATAAAAACCCGCACATCTTCGAGATGTGGCAGGGAACCGGAGCACCCGGAGAGACTTGCAAACTCCACACCGACAGCACCCGAGGTCAGGATGGTACACAGGCCTCTGCCGCGATGAGGCAGCAGCTCTAGCAGATGCATCACCCGTAATGTCCAACCTTATTGGAACTTTGGGGCCTTGCTGATCCGGCGTAAGGTGAACTTTCGAACCAGCGCATTGAAGTTGTGGTCTTCCAGCTTTATTTTATGAACTCTGAAGGGAGTAAGGAACTGACAGATTTGTATTTATATATGTGATAGATTAAGTGAGCGTTTATAGTGAATTTTGAAATCACTTCAGAGAGCTCAGATGGAACACGCATTTATTATGAGTCTCAGATTATATTAAAGTCTTAAATTTAGGAGTTGCCTGTTGCCGCTAATAATCTTGCATTTTCCTGCAAGTAATTTATTGCTGCATCGGTCGCTGTCTTTGTTGCAAGATTTCTCCAGGATCTTAAAATGATTAAAGGTGGGAGGAGGCCATTTTCCTCTAGAAGGCAGGAGAATGGGGTTGAGAGGGAAAGATAGATCAGCCATGATCGAATGGCAGAGAAGACGACGGGCCGAATGGCCTAATTCTGCTTCTAGAGCCTATGAGTTTACGATCTCGCAAAGTTTCTTATGGAACCTTTCCTATCCATTTTAAATCTTTCCAACAATCTTTCCGCCCTGGCCCAGCTGATCTCCCGGTTCCCAGCGCACTTTACCTCCGCTTCCCGTCCCCACACGGACCTTTCTGTCCCGGACCACCTCCATTGCCCGAGTGAAGCCACATGCAAACTGGAGGAGCAGCACCTCGTATTCTGCCCAAATGTTATGAACTTTGAATGGTCTCATTTTAGGTAATACCTCCAAACGTCACCCATTCCTTCTCTCCAGAGACGCTGCCTGAGTTACTCCAGCATTTTGTGTGTCTCGGCAGAAAGACAATACATGGTTACAATCGATCCATTGTAATCCGGTGTGTAGATACAGATTTAAGAGTGGGGAGTGATTGTAATGTCAATGTGTGAGTTAGCGGATCTGCTGGGGGGGGGGGGGGGGGGTGGAAGATTGCAACCTTCACGTGGTCCGCCCTGTTTCGACGAATGCAATCAACCCGGCGCGCACAATCAAACAAGATGAAATAGAACACGTTGTCCCTCAACTTTAGGCTGTGCACGCCACACGCAAGAAGAAGTAGATCTGCTTCTGAGGCCAATATGACCTGGGTTTGGAGCATTCCATCTTCTCATGAACCATACACACGGTTTCCTGAACTACGCAGTCGGCTTTTTTCCTTTCACGCTGCCTCCGTCCGCTCTTTAAACTGTGCACAAACCGCCCTGGTTTCAGTGACTTACTTACTCACGGTGAGTGACCCTGGATTGGCAGCCTGTTTCCCTGTCAGCTTTGCCGTTTCAGAAGCAGGTTGGTTATCCTACGCTGGGCGCTGCACTTCCATCGTTCATCTCAGTGGCAGTTTCCGCATGGGAGTCGTGCAGGGCCAGAGTACGGCAACAGATGGCAGCCGCAGCAAGCTACAGGCGGGGCGGTGGTCCCACCTCCGGACTGGCATGGACCCCTGTGGCTCCATCACGCTGGATCAAAGCCACCTCGCGTTGGTCTTTAATTTGCCGTGAAGCTCCGCTCTAACGAGTATTCAGCGCACAAGGAGAGATAATGGTGGGGTTACTCCGATCTGCCAAGATCGCAGAGAGTTGCGGAGTTGTGGAAACAGCCCAGACCATCACGCAAACCAACCTCTCCACCATTGACTCCATCTACACCGCGTCATCATGAGGTCATAAGTCTTCTTCTTCTCGAGGCCACACACAAGATTAGAAGTTGTTCAGACAGAGCTGAACTTGCTTCTTGGCATCTGCATACAATAGAAACAAGAAATTAGGTGCAGGAGTAGGCCATTCGGCCCTTCGAGCCTGCACCGCCATTCAATATGATCATGGCTGATCATCCAACTCGGTATCCCGTACCTGCCTTCTCTCCATACCCCCTGATCCCTTTAGCCGCAAGGGCCACATCTAACTCCCTCTTAAATTAAGCCAATGAACTGGCCTCAACTACCCTCTGTGGCAGAGAGTTCCAGAGACCCACCACTCTCTGTGAGAAAAAAGTTCTTCCCATCTCGGTCCTAAAGGATTTCCCCCTTATCCTTAAGATGTGACCCCTTGTCCTGGACCTCCTCAACATCGGGAACAATCTTCCTGCATCTAGCCTGTCCAACCCCTTAAGAATTTTGTAAGTTTCTATAAGATCCCCTCTCAATCTCCTAAATTTTAGAGAGTATAAATCAAGTCTATCCAGTCTTTCTTCATAAGACAGTCCTGACATCCCAGGAATCTGTCTTGTCTTGTGTCTGTCTTGTCGCTTCTTGTGCGTGGTGATGGAAAGATTGGTGGAAGCAGGGTTGTGACGTGAACGCTCTTTCTTTGACCCCGGTCATAAGTGATAGGAGCAGAATTAGGCCATTTGGCCCATCAAGTCTACTCCGCCATTCAATCACGGCTGATCGATCTCTCCCTCCCAACCCCATTTTCCTGCCTTCTCCCCATAACCTCTGACACATGTACTAATCAAGAATCTATCTATCTCTGCTTTAGAAATATCCATTGACTTGGCCTCCACAGCCTTCTGTGGCAATGAATTCCACAGATTCACCGTTGGAAGGTTGCATGCTTGATTGCATGATTTCCAATAAATCCACACCGTGCATGTCCCGGCACCAAAATATGGCACTTGTGGGTTGTGATCTCTGGAGATATCTGTATATTGGGACCTCTGGAGATATCTGTATATTGGGACCTCTGGAGATATCTGGATATTGGGACCTCTGGAGATATCTGGATATTGGGACCTCTGGAGATATCTGGATATTGGGACTCTGGAAGTATCTAGGAGTTGGAACCTCTGGACGTATCTAGGTGTTGTGCCTCTGGAAGTATCTGGACAAAGACTGAAGTGGAAGAGTAATTGCCAGTCTACAGGCGAAGGGAGCTATTGGGACTGAGCTTCACTAAGGGACAGGATAGACTTGAAGGGCTGAGTGGCCTTCAATGCTGTAACGAATCTAACACCAAAGGACAAAATACTGATTTTGAGAAGAAGACAGACGCAGAATGCTGGAGTAACTCAGCAGGACAGGCAGCATCTCGGGATAGAAGGAATGGGTGACGTTTCGGGTCGAGACCTTCAGAAGGTGACGTTTCAGGCCGAAGAAGGGTCTCTCCATCTTCCTACTTCTTTTACGAAGACGGCAATACAATGGTGAAAAATGACTTTCTAAAACAAAGCATTGGCCGGGTATTTAATATGCCCGGCAGCTGTGGCAGTCTCCTGAGTTGAATGCTCTGTCTGTGCAGATTGCAGCGTTCCCTCTCTCTGAACCTCGCAGAAACACTGACGACCGTCTGGGCAGGTGATGGCTTGGAGAATTTGGTGGACTTCATCACGGCAACGCAGGCTACTGAAGCACGGGCTGGCTACAGCCATTAAGCTCCTGCCTATTCCTGCATTTATTTATCTGGTGCTGAGCAAATCGAGGCCCTCGCTGGAACCCAACCGCGTTGTAACATAACACCATGACAACCACGGACTGTTTGCTTTTAATTCAATACACGGCTGCAGTAAAAAAGATTGCAGTCACTTAGATGATGAGAAACAAAAAAACACACACACACACACACACACACACACACACACACACACACACACACACACACACACACACACACACACACACACACACACACACACACACACACACACAGAGGAGACTAGATTCAGCCTGTGTGGGATGGATTCTCACTTAACAGGAGAAGGAAACAATAATCTATCTGCTCTCTCCTTTGAGCAATATGTGTCCACGCATCCTCGCCCGGCACCTGTGTTCGATTAACGATGACGTTTTGGCGGTCACAAGAACCAGAACTAAGTTTTGATAATTGGTTTTATTCACAAAACCGCTATTTAGCTTGCAGGTCCTTGCAACACGCCCGACCACAACGAAAGCCAAACCGCACGAACACCAGCAGCCCCTCCCGAGTCACGTGACCGCGGCTTCCGAACGCCGGGTACGATACCTGCGTGTGCCAGCAGGCGCCGCTACAAGGTTCCACGCCGGCCTCCATTTATATCGCAACCTCAACGCAACGAAAAAACCTCAAGATCCATTGCAGGAAGAGTTAAGCAAAAAAAAACTAAACACTTAACGATCAAATAGAAACATAGAAATTAGGTGCAGGAGTAGGCCATTCGGCCCTTCGAGCCTGCACCGCCATTCAATATGATCATGGCTGATCATCCAACTCAGTATCCCGTACCTGCCTTCTCTCCATACCCTCTGATCCCTTTAGCCACAAGGGCCACATCTAACTCCCTCTTAAATATAGCCAATGAACTGGCCTCAACTACCCTCTGTGGCAGAGAGTTCCAGAGACCCACCACTCTCTGTGTGAAAAAAGTCCTTCTCATTTCGGTCCTAAAGGATTTCCCCCTTATCCTTAAGCTGTGACCCCTTGTCCTGGACGTCCCCAACATCAGGAACAATCTTCCTGCATCTAGCCTGTCCAATCCCTTAAGAATTTTGTAAGTTTCTATAAGATCCCCTCTCAATCTCCTAAATTCTAGAGAGTATAAACCGAGTCTATGCAGTCTTTGTTCATAAGACACTCCTGACATCCCAGGTCTGGATGCCATTAGGTCGGCCACCCAAGTCTCTGGGTGGCTAAAGATATTCTATCCATATCTTTTTGGAGTTTAGAAGCATGGGTTCTAAGAATTCCCGATCCGTCAGCTAGGGGCGACACAGTGGAGCAGCGGTGCCTGGTGCTGCCTACTGGTGCTGTCTGTCTGTACGGAGTTTGTACGTTCTCCCTGTGACCGCGTGGGTTTTCTCTGGGTGCTCCAGATTCCTCCCACACTCCAATGATGTGGATGTTTGTAGGTGAATTGGCTTTGGTAAAATTATAATTGTCCCTGGTGTGTCCGGTGGTGTGTCGGATGGTGCTAATGCACTGAGATCGCTGGTTGTAGGTAAATTTGTAGGTAAATTGGCTTTGGTAAAATTATAACTTGTCCTTGGTGTGTCGGATGGTGCTAATGTATTGGGATCGCTGGTTGGCATAGAATCGGTGGGCCGAAGGGCCTGTTTCCGATTCTCTAAAGTCTAAATCACAGGTATTGGCCTCCCCACCATCAAGGGGATCTACAGGAGGTACTAGTACCTCGAAGGGACAGCTAACATCTTCAAAGACCCACTCCAACCTGCAGCTTTATTCCCTTCCAACCATCGGGAAGAGGTTGAAGACGTCTGAAAACAACGACCACCAGGTTCCAGAATTCCAACTGTGAATTTCTGTGGATAGACACAAATTGCTGGGGTAACTCAGCGGGTCAGTGACCTCTGACACCGGTAATAAATGGGTACCGTGGGCTGTCTTTGGTTGCACTAAGGACGTTGGGGGTTCGTTTTGCATTCGCGGTTGTTCATTTAATGAATATTTATTTATTATCTATTATCTGTGAGATATTGCATGCACTGGCCCATCGCGCTGCTGAAAGTACGAATTGCTGAAGAAGGGTCTCGACCCGAAACGTCGCCCATTCCTCCCCTTCAGAGATGCTGCCTGACCCGCTGAGTTACTCCTGCGTTTTGTGTCTAGGAATTTAATTGTCCCGTTGTCAGTACATATGACAGCTAAACACTCTTGACTATTCTGTTAAAGAAGGAACTGCAGATGCTGGAGAATCGAGGGTTACACAAAAAGCTGGAGAAACTCAGCGGGTGCAGCAGCATCTAAGGTCTGAAGAAGGGTCTCGACCCGAAACGTCGCCTATCTCCTTCGCTCCTTAGATGCTGCTGCACCCGCTGAGTTTCTCCAGCTTTTTGTGTAACCCTTGACTATTCTGTTCAGTTCAGTTCAGGTTATTGTCACGTGTGCCGAGCTACAGTGAAAAGCTTTTGTTGCGTGCTACCCAGTCAGCAGAAAGACCATACATGATTACAATTGAGCCGTTTACAGTGCATGGGTACATGATGAGCGTTTGTCGGCGCTGGGCCTGTGCTCACTGGTGTTGACAAGGATGAGGGGTCCCCTCATTGAAACTTACCGAGTAGTGAAAGGCTTGGATTGAGTGGACGTTGAGAGCATGCTTCGACTGGTGGGAGAGTCTAGGACTGGAGGTCGCAGCCTCAGAATTAAAGGTTGTTCTTTTAGGAAGGAGATTGGGAGAAATTTATTTAGTCAGAGGGTGGTGAATCAGTGGAATTCTTAGCCACAGACGGCTGTGGAGGCCAAGTCAGTGGATATTTTCAGGCAGAGATAGATAGATTCTTGATTAGTACGGGTGTCAGATTTTATGGGGAGGAAGGAGAATGGGAGTTAGGAGGGAGAGATAGGTCAGCCATGATTGAATGGCGGAGTAGACTAGATGGGCTGAATGGCCTAATTCTACTCCGATCCCTTATGACATGAAAAGGGAATAATGTTTAGTGCAAGGTAAAGCCAGTAGAGTCCGATCTAGGAGAGTCCGAGGGTCACGGATTATGGCTTCATTGTGATGTGAAACTAGAACACAAAATGTAAATATTTAGTGCCCATATTAATCCCAAGTCTGCAGCACAGAAGAGGAGCCGTGGCTCTGCACTTTATTTTACTGCTGACACTTCATTTATCAGCGCTGTGGCAAGGATCCCAAATTTGGCCGGAGGATAGACTCAAAGCTTCCTCTCGTTCCGAGTTGCATTCCAAGGATGACGGGAGCTCGGTGCTAATGCGAATATTGTCTTGTTTGAAAATACGATGTACTTCCCGAGATGCCAATCTGTCCAAATATTATTGCAACGAAGTCTGGAGACTTTCCATTGCCAGTGTCGAGGTGAGGCACGCTTATTGTCAAATGCACGGGCGCGGTGAGGTACGGTGACGGTCTTGCTCGCAGCAGCAGCAGCACTGGTACATACGCTCATGAGTTCTAGCAGCAGGATTAGACCATTCGGCCCACCAAGTCTACTCCGCCATTCAATCATGGCTGATCCATCTCTCACCACTGCGTTTTGTTGTACCCATACTTGTATCTGTGCAATGACATTAAACTTGAATTGAATTGAACTCTCTACCCCATTCTCCTCATAACATCTGACAGCCGTACTAATAAAGAATTTGTCAATCGTTGTCTTAAAAATATCCACTGACTTGGCCTCCACAGCCGTCTGTGGCAATGAATTCCACAGATTCACCACCCCCTGACTAAAGAAATTCCTCCTCATCTCCTTTCTAAAGGTACGTCCTTTTATTCTGAGGCTACGGCCTCTGGTCCTAGACTCTACCAATAGTGGAAACGTCCTCTCCACATTCACTCTAACCAGGCCTTTCACTATCCGATAAGTTTCAAGAACGACACAAAGTGCCGGAGTAACTCAGCGGGTCAGGCAGCATCCCTGCAGAACGTGCATGGGTGACGTTGCGGGTCGGGACCCTCCTTCAGAGTGTTTCTGTTTCACATGGGAGCAGACTAGGGATGGGTCACGGCAACACGATCCCGATCCATCAAATTAATCTTCAATTGGCAAGGAATCGTGTCTGTAATCTCTACAGGTTGGCTGGATCTTCTCCTCCATTCTAGTGACACCAAGCAGAACAATATATATATATTTTTGAAAGGGCACAATATTGAGAGCCACTAAGTTACAATCTTAAATAAGACCGATTGTATTCCCATGGTATCTGGGACTATCATCATTGAGACATAAACGTTGTTTCGCCTATAAACCTTTGGTTCCATGCCTCATGCCCATATTAGTTAAATAGTGGAGAGAAACCAAGTTCAGTGAGAAGCGGTTAATGTGATTGAGTGTTTAGTAAAACAATGGGGTCAATGTATGTCGTAAATTAAAATTATGCTGGAACACAGAGTAATGATTTGGCATTGGTTCTTAAAGCGACCCTGTCCTGCTGGAGTACGTATTCTTTAATTGGTGTCTTTTGAAATGAACAATGAACATTCTTTTTTTTCCTTCTCGGGGTTTGTATTTATTCTGGAAAAAGGGGGGTGCAACCACACCCAACGCACCCCTCCCCCATTCAGATGGCCATGATCAAGGGACATGGGGAGAAGGCAGGCACAGGTTATTGATTTTGGACGATCAGCCATGATCATAATGAATGGCGGTGCTGGCTCGAAGGGCCGAATGGCCTCCTCCTGCACCTATTTTCTATGTTTCTATATTTAAATCTCATATTTATCACGTAAATTTGTGGCATGTTGCTGTGTCCAGTTTTGCTGCTGTTTAGTTTGGGTGTAAAGGTCGTGGAAGACGCTAGGTAAATGCAGGCCTCTCCTCTGAATGTCTTCAGATGGTTGAACTTCTGATAATTGTCATCATGAGGTTTGAAATCGTAGGTTTGTAGCTTTTGGGGTGAAAAGCTCCAGAATCTCACGGGGGTGAAATTCACGAGTCAAATCTGGTTAATTTGTCACCAGTTTCAGCTGAGGCAGAATGGAAGAACATACAGTGGTTACGTGAAGGACTTCCTTCTCCATTCAGTGGCTGATCTTGCACCTCAGCGCCACTTTCCTGCACTGACTCCATATCCCCGAGTTTAGTTTAGAGATACAGCACGGAAACAGGCCCTTCGGCCCACCGAGTCTGCGCCGGCCAGCGATCCCCGCACACCAACACCAAACCACACACACACTAGGGACAATTTTACACTTATACCAAGCCAATTAACCTACAAACCTGCACATCTTTGGAGTGTGGGAGGAAACCGAACATCTCAAAGAACATAAAACTCCGTACAGACAGCACCCGTAGTCAGGATCGAACCCTGGTCTCCGGTGCTGTAAGGCAGCAACTCTACCAAGCCGTCTTACGCTGCTCTTTGCTTCCATGGAGTGATATTAAGAAATTGTGCTTTGTATAAAACGTTAATTATTCTTTAGAACATAGCTAATAACAGGCCCTTCGGCCCACAATGTCTATGCTGAATACGATGCCAAGATTAACTCCTATCTGCCTGAATGAAATCCAATTCCATCCACTCCCTGCAAACCCATATGCCTGCTCAGTTCTGCTTAAATATGTAATTTACAGTTGATTCAACTGTGTTCATTTGACTGCAGTTAAAATCTGTGTAGGAAGGAACTGCAGATGCTGGTTTAAACCGAAGATCGACACAAAAAGCTGGAGTAACTCAGCGAGACAGGCAGCATCTGTGGAGAGAAGGAATGCGCGACGTTTCGGGTCGAAGTTTCGACACCCATTCCTTCTCTCCAGAGATGCTGCCTGTCCCGCTGAGTTACTCCAGCTTTTTGTGTCTAATATCTTCTACCTGAGAAGTCAAGTCAAGTCACTTTTATTTCTAAAGCACATTTAAAACACAACTCTCGTTGACCAAAGTGCTTTACATTGGTGGAGGTACTAACGTTATACAACAGTGGTTCATAGATTAAGTACATACATAAATACATACATTTAGCCCTCCCTCAGAGGACGTCAAGAAAGGCTTGAGAGCAAAGATGAGTTTTAAGTCTCGACTTAAAGGAGTCGATGGAGGGGGCAGTTCTGATGGGAAGAGGGATGCTGTTCCACAATGATGCTTGTCAGATCCTCAGCGTGATCCGAATATAATAAACACACTCCAAGGTCATCCGCTGAACACAGAATGTTTTGTTAGATTTGCCCCCAGCCAACCAACCTCCATGAACTTGTACACCTCAATTAAATCTCCAGCCAGCGATCTTGCTCGGAATGTAATTATAGTGCTGGGCTGAGGTGACTGAGGACACTTGATGCAGATAGTGTTGGGACAGCAGCTTGTGCCAAGATGCATTGTTCCCTCGGGGGAGCCTGATGCCAAGCAGTGGCCATGTAATCAAATAGTCCAGCTTTTAACCTTAACAAAGTGGGGTGTTGTTGCCGTTTTAATTTACAAAAGGCTCTCCAGTCCAACTTGGTTCCTTGCCAACATCGCCTTTTGGTGTCGAAATTAAATTCAAACCTTGGCTCAAAGTGCCCCCCTTCCCCTTATTTCTGCCAGTTTAACTAAGTAAGTAAAGGGCCTGTCCCACCAGCATGCAACTCTATGCGATGAGCGCGACCTAACGTGGTCGCTTGAGCCGTCCGGCGTCGCGGGGCGGTCCCACTTCGATCGCCGGAGCCGTGCGGAATTGTGCGGAGTTCGTCCCGACATTGCGCGGGGCTCCGAAAAACTGAATGTTCAAAAATTGCGCGAGGCAACGGCTTGTCAGCTCGTAGTCTCCTCGCCGCATTAAACACCGTCGTGCCTCCGTGACCCTCTTTGTAGGTGCCTCCGTGACCCTCTATCTGCGTGGCTCCGTGGCCCTCTGTGTGTGTGCCTCTGTGCCCCTCTCTGTGTGCCCCTCTCTGTCCTGGCAAACTTACTTTTAAGACTTCGCTCCAAGTCGCCTCACTTTGCGCCGCGTTGCGCCACTCACCCGACCTCCGCGCGGCCCTCGCTGCCAGTTTGGTCGCACTTGCCGCATGCTGGCGGGAACGGCCCTGTACAGGGATCACCCGGCCTCTGCGCGGCCCCCGCTTCTAGTTTGATCGCGCTCATCGCATGGAGTCGGATGCTGGCAGGACAGGCCCTTAAGTAAGTTTATTGGTCAAGTATTCACATACAAGGAATTTGCCTTGGTGCTCCGCCCGCAAGTCACAACATGACATACAGTAACAGTTACGAATGACTCAGAAAACACTAAACATTAATAATAATAATAAGACATTAAAGATAAAACACCATTGATCGAGCATGTGAACCAACAAAATTCCAGATCAAAGGGGGGCTACAGATTTTTGGCTGTTGAGTAGAGCAACTATTCGTGGATTAAAAACTGTTCTAAATTAAGGTCGACTGAAGCTGAGCACTAGTCTACACGTTTATTTTGTTTTATTATCCATTCCTCTATTGGTCATGTTGAAGGGGTCCATTTTCAGATGGTGATAATCAGCTATTGTCTTGACCCTTAACTGGTGGGGACAGGACAGTGACAGCTGGGAGAGCTGCTGCCTACAGGGCCTGTCCCACCAACATGCAACTCCATGCGATGAGCGCAACGTAACGTGGTCGCTTGAGCCGTCCGGCGTCGCGGAGCCGGTCCCACTTCGATCGCCGGAACCGTGCGGAATTGTGCGGAGTTTGTCCCAACATCGCGCGGGGCTCCGAAAAACTGACTATGTTCGAAAATTCTGCGCGGCAATGGTTTGTCAGCTCGCAGTCGCCTCGACGCATTACACACCGCCCCGACATCGTGCCTCCGTGAACCTATCTGTAGGTGCCTCTGTGACCCTCTATGTGCGTGGCTCCGTGACCCTCTCTGTGTGTGGCTCCGTGGCCCTCTGTGTGTGTGCCTCTGTGCCCCTCTCTGTGTGCCCCTCTCTGTCCTGGCGAACTTACTTTTAAGACTTCGCTCCAAGTCGCCTCACTTTGCGCCGCGTTGCGCCACTCACCCGACCTCCGCAGGGCCCTCGCTGCCGGTTTGGTCGCGCTTGCCGCATGCAGGCACATGCTGGTGGGAACGGCCCTGTACAGGGGATCACCCGGCCTCCGCGCGGCCCCCGCTTCTAGTTTGATCGCGCTCACCGCATAGAGTCGGATGCTGGTAGGACAGGCCCTTAAGTAAGTTTATTGGCCAAGTATTCACATACAAGGAATTTGCCTTGGTGCTCCGCCCACAAGTAACAACATGACATACAGTGACAGTTACGAATGACTCGGAAAACACTAAACATTAATAATAATAATAATAAGACATTAAAGATAAAACACCATTGATCAAGCATGTGAACCAACAAAATTCCAGATCAAAGGGAGGCTACAGATTTTTGGCTGTTCAGTAGAGCAACTACTCGTGGATAAAAACTGTTCTAAATTAAGGTCGACTGAAGCTGAGCACTAGTCTACACGTTTATTTTGTTTTATTATCCATTCCTCTATTGGTCATGTTGAAGGGGTCCATTTTCAGATGGTGATAATCAGCTATTGTCTTGACCCTTAACTGGTGGGGACAGGAGAGTGACAGCTGCCTACCAGTCAAGATTCTCTATCTATCTCAATGGGAGGGTCATAAGGTCACATGGTCATGTGATAGGTGCAGAATTAGGCCATTCGGGCCCATCAAGGTCACTCCGCCATTCAATCATGGCTGATCTATCTCTCCCTCCTAACCCCATTCTCCTGCCTTCTCCCCATAACCTCTGACACCCGCACTAATCAAAAATCTATCTCTGCCTTAAAAATATCCTCCGACTTTGCCTCCACAGTCTTCTGCAGTAAAAAAAATTCCACAGATTCGCCACCCTCTGACCAAATAAATGTCTCCTTGTCTCCTTCCTGAAAGAACATCCTTTAATTCTGAGGCTATGATCTCTAGTCCTAGACTCTCCCACTGGTGGAAACATCCTCTCTCAAGATTCAAGAGAGTTTATTGTCATGTGTCCCTGATAGGACAATAACATTCTTGCTTTGCTTCAGCACAACAGAACATAGTGGGCATTGACTATAGAACAGACTACAGAATGGTGTGTCCATATACCATTATATAAATATATAAACACATGAATAAATAAACTAATAAAGTGCATATAAACAGATAATGGGCTATTAATGTTCAGAGTTTTGTCCGTTCCAAGTTTAATAGCCTGATGGCTGTGGGGAAGTAGCTATTCCTGAACCTGGACGTTGCAGTCTTCAGGCTCCTGTACCTTCTACTGAAGGTTGTGGGGAGATGAGTGTGTGGCCAGGGTGGTGTGGGCCCTTGATGATGCTGCCAGCCTTTTTGAGGCAGCGACTGCGATAGGCCTCTATCCAGGCCTTTCACTATTCTGTACGTTTCAATGAGGTCCCCCCTCATTCTTCTAAACGCCAGCGAGTACAGGCCCAGTGCCGACGAACTTTCATCATGGGTTAACCCTCTCGTTCCTGGGTTGACACACAGTCTTGCAGCTCTTGTGCAACTTTCAGCATGCAATGGGTGGTCGGCCTTCAATGCCATCACAAAATCTATTGTCCGAGTGACTGAGTAACCGAACTGATTGCATCCAGGTGAATCCTTTCCCCTTGGAAACATTGTAGCTGGGGTAGAGCGCGACCTTCGCCCAACGCGCGCTGACCTTTCGCAGTTCAATCAGCTTGTGATGGAAGGTCAAAGGCAAGACCTTGCCATCTTGTCTGCCTCAGAAACTCTCCGGGCCGTGTATGTGAACCTGCTGGTCATCGGGGACCGGCAGATCATGGACTCAGCCTCACGCTTCCTGATCCGGCTGTAAAGACCAGGCCGGTAGAGTTGCTGCCTCACAGCGCCAGAAACCCCGGTTCGATCCTGGCGATGTGATTCTGGGGTTCCATTCTGTTTGTAGTTTGTTTGTTTGTTTGTTTGTTGCCCCAAGTCCGCGAGCACGGCCATTTTTCTTTTCACTGCACATCTCGTATGTGTATGTGACGAATAAACTTGACTTGACTTGACTTGTCATCTGTACGGAGTTTGTACGTTCTCCCCCGTGTTTGTGTTTGTTTTCTCCGGGTGCTCCGGTTTCCTCCCGCACTCCAAAGACGTACGGGTTGGTAGGTTAATTGGCTTTGGCAAAATCGTAAATTGTCCCTAACGTGTGTGTGGGGATAGTGCTGGTGTACGGGATGATCGCTGGTCGACACGGACTCGGTGGGCCGAAGGGCCTGTTTCCGCGCTGTATCTCCAAACTAAATCGGTGTTGGGGCTAGGCTTAGTTTCGAGGCAAGGGCAGTGGGGCAGATGTACTCTAGATAAGTCATTTACTTGCTTGTGGGTGTCCTCGGTTGGAACTGCTGTCCTAGCTATATGGCCCCCAAGATAACTTGCATATCTTTCTTTCTTTCTACCAACAGGGAAAGTACGCCAAAAAGAAAAATAGATTCAAGCGTTCGGACGGAAGCACGTCCTCTGATACAACCTCCAACAGCTTCGTTAGACAGGTGAGTGAACGAGCAACGACGCGCTGTGGGACGACCAGACCCCTGGCCGTGTTTAATCGGCTATTGCCAACACCAGATTTGTTCTTCCACAGACGACATGTTGCAAACCATGTGTAGGAAGGAACTGCAGATGCTGGTTGGAACCAGTAGACACAAAAAGCTCGGCGGGACAGGCAGTATCTCCGGAGAGAAGGAATGGGTGACGTCTTGGAATCTGAAGAAGGAAACGTCACCCATCCCTTCTCTCCAGAGATGCTGCCTGTCCCGCTGAGTTACTCCAGCTGTTTGTGTCTATATTGCAAACCGTGCTTTATTAACGGAAATTTAAAAAACGTAATAAAAATGGAAATGCAAGGAACTTGGGGGTTTATACCGAAAAACCGACCCAAAATGCGGGCCAGGCAGCATCTCTGGAGTAACGTGGATGGGTGACATTTCGGGTCAAAACCCCTCTTCAGACTGAAGAAGGGAAGAGATAAGACTTTGCCTTCCATCACAATGAGGAGACGTCGCAGATCCACTGTGATGGATGTTTATGTAAACTGTGTTAAGTGTGGGTCTTGAGTTTTTTTTTGGGGGGGGGGGGGGGGTTTGTAATGTATAACTGTAGAAAATGCAATTGTGTTCAAGTTTGAACGACAATAAAAGGAATTCTACTCTAAGAAGGGTCCCAACCCGAAACACCATCCATCATTGTTCTCCAGAGGTGGTGCCTGATCCACCAAGTTACACCAGCATTTTGTGCCGATCTTTAACAGAGTTGAATTTCTCTTTAATTAAATCACTTCCAGCGTCTCAACACTTGCCGATACTTTACACAACGGCGGTTCCTCTTGCTACTTTGTATGTGTCTGTTATGTTCACCAAGTCCGTAGAAAACATGATGGCGTTTGGAGTAACTCAGCGGGTGAGGCAACATCTCTGGAGGGAAGGAATGGTCGACGTTTCGGGTCGAGACCCTTCTTCAGTCTCAAGAAGGCTCTCGACCCGAAACGTCGCCCATTCCTTCCCTCCCGAGATGCTGCCTCACCTGCTTGAGTTACTCCAGCATTGTGCGTCCACCTTCGATTTAAGCCAGCATCTGCAGTTCTTTGTTACACATGATGGGTGTTTGGGATGAGTTGGGCTGAATTATAAACCTATCACCGATCTCCACAAAGCCCTGTTTACCCAAGTCCTCTGCTGATCTTATCTGGACATCTTTAATTTTGAGTCTTGCACTGTGGACCTTGGGTTGTCCTTCGACTGTTCCGAAGTCTTGTTGTGCGAGGAGCACTGGGATCCCAGCAGTAATGCAGGGGTCTCTCCAGCCTGGATGTAGGTGTTTTCTACTGTTGTGACCCAGAGAGCAATCCATCTCATGGCACGGTGTGTAACTGGAGGCCCTAAAGTGGTAGCCACACATCCGACAACGGGGTGGGAGGTTGCAACCTTCAAATGGTCCGCCCTGTTTCGACGAATGCAATCAACTTGGTGCAATCACAATCAAATAAGATCTAATAGAACAAGTTGTCCCACAACTTTAGGCTGTGCACGCCATACGCAAGAACAAGACATCCGACAACCAATGCTAACCTTATTATAAATCCTGGCTCCCTAAACCAACTATTGAGGAGGTTAGGCAAAAATGCTGGAGAAATTCAGCGGGTGCAGCAGCATCTTTGGAGCGAAATAGGCAACGTTTCGGGCTTAAACCCTTCTTCAGACTGATGTGATGGTGGGGGGAGGCGGGAAGAAGAAAGGAAGAGGTGCCAGAGGGCTGAGGGAGAGCTGAGAAGGGGTGGAGACAGTAAGGACTACCTGAAATTAGAGAAGTCAATGTTCATACCGCTAGGGTGCCGACTGCCCAAGCGGAATATGAGGTGCTGCTCCTCCAATTTCCGGTGGTCCTCACTCTGGCCATGGAGGAGGCCCAGGACAGAAAGGTCAGATTCGGAATGGGAGTGGGAGTTGAAGTGTTGAGCCACCGGGAGATCAGGTTGGTTATTGCGAACCGAGCGGAGGTGTTGGGCGAAGCGATCGCCAAGCCTACGCTTGGTCTCACCGATGTAGATCATCTGGCATCTAGAGCAGCGGATGCAATAGATGAGGTTGGAGGAGGTGCAGGTGAACCTCTGTCACACCTGGAACGACCGCTTGGGTCCTTGAATGGAGTCGAGGGGGGAGGCAAAGCGACAAGTGTAGCATTTCCTGCGGTTGCAAGGGAAAGTGCCCAGAGAGGGGGTTGAGGGGGTTAATAGTGTTTTATTTGTCACATGTGCAACTGCGCAGTGAAATTATTTTTGCATATATCACACATGCGGGCGCCGCCATTTTGGCGCCATTATTCAAATTATAATATACTGGAGCAGTTCCCACGGACCCACGTCCCTCTCCTCTTCGCCCGGCCATCATTCTGTCTCCCGGTGGGGCGCCTCCTGCAACCGACCTGGGACCGTGAGCCCACTCAAAGGTCGATGGGACCGTCCGTGAACCTGCCCTGAGGCTCGTCGGCCTGTGGGATCAGGAGTCTGGTTGAATGCTTGGCGGTTCCCAGTCCTGCCGGCTGATGATGAGCCTTTGGGTGGGCTCCCGGTACCGGACTTTGGACTTTGAATAATGACGGCATCTGTGAAGGGGATGGGCAGGGACGTTCTTGGGTCGGGACTCTTCTTCAGACCCCGAGCTTGGCTGATGCCCGAGTGTGATGCTGAGAGAGAGAGCTGCATTGGCAGAGGAGCTGTCCTCTGGGCCGAGAGCAGAAGGTACCGTTCAAGAGAAGATGGGGATAGCAGGTAGTGGTCTGAAGAATGGTCCCGACCCTTTGGTCCAAACCAGCAGTTCCTTTCTACACAAGGGGCAGCAGGGTGGCACAGCGGCAAAGTTGCTGCCTTACAGCGCTTACACCACCAGAGACCCGGGTTCGATCTTGACTGCGGGTGCTGTCTGTACGGAGTTTGTACGTTCTCCTCGTGACCATGTGGGTTTCCCCCGATATCCCGCAGGAGTTGACCGGCACTATTTTGCAAGCACTTTCCCAGTGAGTTAGAGTCATAGAGTGATACAATGTGGAAACAAGCCCTTCCCAGACTCAACTACCTCCTCTGGCAGCTTGTTCCGTACACCCTCCACCATTTGCGTGAAAAAGTTACTCCTCAGATTGCTATTAAATCTTTTCCCCTTCACCTTGAACATATGTCCTCAGGTCCTTGATGCCCCTACTCTGGGCAAGAGACTCTGTGCGTCTACCCAATCTATTCCTTTCATGATTCGATACACCTCTATAAGATCACCCCTCATCCTCCTGCGCTCCAAGGAATAGAGACCCAGCCTACTCAACCTCTCCCTGTAGCTCACACCCTCTAGTCCTGGCAACATCCTCGTAAATCTTCTCTGAGCCCTTTCAAGCTTGACAATATCTTTCCTATAACATGGTGCCCAGAACTGGACACAATACTCTAAATGCGGCCTCTCCAACGTCTTAACTTCAGCAGTTTGTCAGCGCTTTGAAACATCTTCAAACTTGTCAACGGCACTTAAGAGATGCAAGAGTCTGTACCTTACTGCGATTTAATTCACCAGTTGCCTATAAGACAGAGGACAGGATTTTAGTTGGTTAATGATCGCAGTTAAAGCCCCGCTGAGAGAGAACATAATGCAGAGATGGGTAACATTGCAGAGCAGGTGGAGTTATTACAAAATAATTAACTTAAGGCAGTGCAGTGGAGAATCAGTGTGGTGGGAATGAGAAGATCTTTGGTTTGGAAATGTATAAAGCTTCCTCCTCCCTGGCGTGTGATCACTAAAGTCATTCAAACTTTCAACGGAAGCGTCGAACATCCAACCAATTCCAACAGCACAGGCCACGCTCGGAGCATAGATTTTCAGCGTGATATTTTATGGGCTTCTGGACGGGTCATGTTACGAAGAGCTCGGAAATAAAGCGAGAACATCTGTGTGAAACCATCAGTTCCAGTCCCAGCATGAGTGGTTCTTGATGCCACCCTGCCTCCTTTCAATGTTATTTGTTAAAATGTCATTCAGAGTTTAGGCATACAGCGTGGAATCAGGCCCTTCGGCCCACCGAGTCCGTGCCGGCCGGCGATACACCGCACACTAACGCTATCCTACACACACGAGGGACAATTTACAATTTCACCGAAGCCAGTTCACCTGGAAACTTGCACGTCTTTGGAGTGTGGGAGGAAGCCGGAGCACCCGGAGAAAACCCACGCAGGTCACGGGGAGAACGTGCAAACTCCGTACAGACAGTGCCCGCAGTCGGGAGCGAACATCCCGGCCACAGATGCTAGGCTCACTGGCCTGCTGTTCCCAGCCTTTTTCCCTGCATCCCATCTTGAATGGACACACGACATTTGCCACCCTCCACCCTCCAGTCTTCCGGCACCTCGCCTGAATTTAACGACAACCCATAAATCTCAGCCAGGGATCCTGCAATTTCCCCTCGAGCTTCCCACATTGATATATCCGACCAGGCCTGGTTTCTAGGCTCTGACTTGATACGGTGAGCTTTTGAAGGCTCCCCCCACATGGTCTTAAGTCAAGTATATTGTCACATGCATACGTTTGGGTGAGGTGCAGGTACAATGAAAATCAAATGCAAATTAATGGTTGCCCTCCCATTACTGGAAGGATAGGGAGGCTTTGAAATGAGTGCAGATATGGTTGACCAGAATTTTGTGTCTACCTTCAATTTAAACCAGCATCTGTACTTCTTTCCTACGCCCTTTGACACCCTTGCTCATCAAAAATGTGCCAATCTCTGGTTTAAAACTACCCAGTGACGGCCCCCACAGCCCTCCGTCACAATGAATTCCGCAGATTCACCACCCTCTGACTAAAGAATTGCCTCCTCATATCCTTTCTAAAGGTACATCCTTTTATTCTGAGGCTGTGTCCTCTGGTCATAGACTCTTCCACCGGTGGAAACTTTGGTCCAGCAGATTGTTAACATTGTTAAGGGCTTGGAAGGATTGTTAAGGGTTTAGACACGCTAGAGGCAGGAAACATGGTCCCGATGTTGAGGGAGTCCACAACCAGGGGCCACAGTTTAAGAATAAGGAGGAAGCCATTTAGAACGGAGACAAGGAAACACTTTTTCTGACAACGAGTGGTGAGTCTGTGGAATTCTCTGCCACAGAGGGCGGTGGAGGCCGGTTCTCTGGATGCTTTCAAGAGAGAGCTAGATAGGGCTCTTAAAAATAGTGGAGTCAGGGGATATGGGGAGAAGGCAGGAACGGGGAACTGATTGGGGATGATCAGCCATGATCACATTGAATGTGATCGAAGGGCCAAATGGCCTACTCCTGCACCTATTGTCTATTGAAACATCCTCTCCACATCCACTCTATCCGCACCGTATGTTTCCGGCCTTTCTTCCAGTGGAAGCAGTCGTTTGGGGGAGGCACCCGCTGCGTTGGAAGGATCAGAGCTGGAAGGTTCAATATGCCCCCTCCCAGGCCCAGCGAGGCAAGACACAGCCTCTTCTCTCCTGTGGCCCCAACGCTGGCGTGGCGGGAGATGATGATAAACCGCAGAAGAGCTGAAGAAGACAGCAGGGGCCAGATGATTAGAGGAAGAGTCTTTGGTCATTAGGAAGGGGCTGGGTGAATTATTGAAAAGGTGCCTTCATGTGGCCTTTTTGTAATGAGCTTTGCAGAAATCAACACAAGTGAGGCTAGCTGCTTGAGCTTTCAATTAACCGGGCGGAGGCTTTTGAAGTTGCCTCCGCTCTATTAAGTGTCATTTTAACGAGGTGCCTGATGCAAATCCACTTTTGTTCTCTGATGGACCAACAAACCAACATGTTGGTGGGACAACCAGTATTAATGTGTGTGTGTATGTAGATATGTATACGTGTGTGTGTGTATATGTATATGTGTATATAGGTTTGTGTGTGTATATATGTGTGTGTATATGTATATGTGTGTATATGTTTGTGTGTGTGTATATGTTTGTGTGTGCGTGTATGTGTATATGTATGTGTGTGTGTGTATGTGTATATGTGTGTGTATATGTATGTGTGTGTATATGTTTGTGTGTGCGTGTATGTGTATAAGTATATGTGTGTGTGCGTGCATGTGTATATGTATGTGTGTGTGTGTATGTGTGTGCGTGTATGTGTGTGCGTGTATGTGTATATGTATATGTGTGTGTGCGTGTATGTGTATATGTATGTGTGTGTGTGTATGTGTGTGCGTGTATGTTTGTGTGTGCGTGTATGTGTATATGTATATGTGTGTGTGCGTGTATGTGTATATGTATATGTGTGCGTGTATGTGTGTGTGCGTGTATGTGTGTGTGCGTGTATGTATATGTGTGTATATGTATGTGTGTGTATGTTTGTGTGTGCGTGTATGTGTATATGTATATGTGTGTGTATATGTATGTATATTATAATATATATTATATTATATGTGTGTGAGTGTGTGTGTGTATGTTGAAGAAGGTGCAGAAAAATCTCACCAGGCCTGAGATGGAGCATTTCATAAATCGGGGAAGGTGGTGCATCCATGGATAACAAGGGAAATCAGGGATAGTATAAAAACAAAAGATGAGGCATACAAATTTGCCAGAAAAAGCAGCCTACCGGAGGACTGGGAGAAATTCAGAATGCAGCAGAGGAGGACAAAGGGCTTAATTAGGAAAGGGAAAATAGATTATGAAAGGAAACTGGCAGGGAACATAACAACTGACTGCAAAAGTTTTTATAGATATGTGAAGAGAAAGAGACTAGTTAAAACAAATGTTGGTCCCTTGCAGTCAGAAACAGGTGAATTGATCATGGGGAACAAGGACATGGCAGACCAATTGAATAACTACTTTGGTTCTGTCTTCACTAAGGAAGACATAAATAATCTGCCGGAAATAGCAGTGGAACGGTGGTCAAATAAGATGGAGGAACTGAGTGAAATCCAGGTTAGCCGGGAGGTGGTGTTGGGTAAATTGAACGGATTGAAGGCCGATAAATCCCCAGGGCCAGATAGTCTGCATCCCAGAGTACTCAAGGAGGTAGCCACAGAAATAGTGGATGCATTAGTGATAATTTTTCAAAATTCCTTAGATTCTGGAGTAGTTCCTGAGGATTGGAGGGTAGCTAATGTCACCCCACTTTTTAAAAAAGGAGGGAGAGAGAAAGCGGGGAATTACAGACCAGTTAGTCTAACATCGGTAGTGGGGAAACTGCTAGAGTCAGTTATTAAAGATGGGATAGCAGCGCATTTGGAAAGTGGTGAAATCATTGGACAAAGTCAGCATGGATTTACGAAAGGTAAATCATGTCTGACAAATCTGATAGAATTTTTCGAGGATGTAACTAGTAGAGTGGATAAGGGAGAACCAGTGGATGTGTTATATCTAGACTTTCAGAAGGCTTTCGACAAGGTCCCGCATAAGAGATTAGCATACAAACTTAAAGCACACGGTATTGGGGGTTCAGTATTGATGTGGATAGAGAACTGGCTGGCAGACAGGAGGCAAAGGGTAGGAGTAAACGGGTCCTTTTCAGAATGGCAGGCAGTGACTAGTGGGGTGCCGAAAGGCTCAGTGCTGGGACCCCAGCTATTTACAATATATATTAATGATTTGGACGAGGGAATTCAATGCAACATCTCCAAATTTGCAGATGATACCAAGCTGGGGGGTATAGTTAGGTGTGAGGAGGATGCTTGGAGGCTGCAGGGTGATTTGGATAGGCTGAGTGAATGGGCAAATGCATGGCAGATGCAGTATAATGTGGATAAATGTGAGGTTATCCACTTTGGTGGCAAAAACATGAGGGTAGACTATTATCTGAATGGTGGCAGATTAGGAAAGGGGGAGATGCAACGAGACCTGGGTGTCATGGTACACCAGTCATTGAAAGTAGGCATGCAGGTGCAGCAGGCAGTGAAGAAAGCAAATGGTATGTTAGCATTCATAGCGAAAGGATTTGAGTATAGGAGCAGGGAGGTTCTACTGCAGTTGTACAGGGTTTTGGTGAGGCCACACCTGGAGTATTGCGTACAGTTTTGGTCTCCAAATCTGAGGAAAGACATCCTTGCCATAGAGGGGGTACAGAGAAGATTCACCAGACTGATTCCTGGGATGTCAGGACTTTCATATGAGGAAAGATTGGATAGACTCGGCTTGTACTCGCTGGAATTTAGAAGATTGAGGGGGGATCTTATAGAAACTTACAAAATTCTTAAGGGGTTGGACAAGCTAGATGCTGGAAGATTGTTCCCGATGTTGGGGGAGTCCAGAACAAGGGGTCACAGTCTAAGGATAAGGGGGAATTCCTTTAGGACCGAAATGAGGAAAACATTCTTTACACAGAGAGTCGTGAGTCTCTGGAATTCTCTGCCACAGAAGGTAGTTGAGGCCAGTTCATTGGCTATATTTAAGAGGGCGTTAGATGTGGCACTTGTGGCTAAAGGGATCAGGGGGTATGGAGAGAAGGCAGGTACGGGATACTGAGTTGGATGATCAGCCATGATCATATTGAATGGCGGTGCAGGCTCGAAGGGCCGAATGGCCTACTCCTGCACCTATTTTCTATGTTTCTATGTTTCTATGTCTCCGTGTGGGTTTTCTTTGGCAGCTCTGGTTTCCCCCCACACTCTGTAGATGTGCAGGTTTGTAGGTTAATGGGCTTCTGTAAATTGCCCCAAGCGTGGAGGAGTGATGGTGTGTGGGGTGATCGATGGGCGGCGTGGACTTGGTGGGCCGAAGGACCTGTTTCCATGCCATTATCTCTAAAACCAAAATTGTAAAGGGCATATGTGGGAAACGTCCACTGTGGTGTGTGTCTAAAAGTGGGGAGCACTGAGTAAGTGTGGAGTCTGGTACTCTGGTGCTGTCAAAACACTTAAGAGATGTTGAGTTGAACATTAAATTGCCTTGACAAAGATGTCCACGGTCCAAGTATGAATGAGACGAGTCATGATGGGTTCTTGTTGGTTAGCATGGCGATGGCGGGCCGAATGGCCTTCACTATGCTGACACATCTCTGACCCTTTAACTTTAGTTTTTGGTTTAGTTTGGAGATACAGCATGGAAACAGGCCCTTTGGCCCATCGAGTCAATGCTGACCAGCATTCACCTGTACACTAGTTGCATCCGACACCCTTTATAGAAGCCAATTAATCTACAAACCTGTACGTATTTGGAGCGTGGGAGGAGGCCGGAGCACCCGGAGAAAGCCCACACAGCCTGGGGGAAGAACGTGCAAACTCCATTTAAGCAGCAGCCGTAGTCAGGATCGAACCCGGGTTTCTGGCGCTGCGCCTTAGTTTCCTCTTTTAGAATATCCTATACAGTTTGAGGGAGCAAAGGTTCAACAGAGTGATTCCTGCAGTGTGGATATGTTAGATGTGGTGAGATGAAGCAGACGAGGCCTGCAGTCCCCTGGGTTCACCAGAATGAGAGGCTGATCTCATTCAGGTTCACGCGGGACTTGAGAGTTGATGATTCCCATGTTTGTGATGTCCAGAACCAGGGTTCACAGAATAACGAGGCAGCAATGCTGGGCGGAGATGAGGAACTTGTTCACCCAGAGGCTGGTGAGTGCTTGGAATTCTCTGCTGTGGATACTCCGTCACTGAGTCCATTATCGATTTAGTTGTTTGAAAGACACAGCATGGAGACAGGCCCCTTCGGCACGGTGACGCAGCGGTAGAGCTGCTGCCTCACCAGCGTCCAGGGTTCGATCCTGACCTTGGGTGCTGTCTGTACGGAGTTTGTACGTTCTCCCCATGGCTTTTCTCCGAGATAGAAACATAGAAATTAGGTGCAGGAGTAGGCCATTCGGCCCTTCGAGCCTGCACCGCCATTCAGTATGATCATGGCTGATCATCCAACTAAGTATCCCGTACCTGCCTTCTCTCCATACCCCCTAATCCCCTTAGCCACAAGGGCCACATCTAACTCCCTCTTAAATATAGCCAAATGAACTGGCCTCAACTACCCTCTGTGGCAGAGAGTTCCAGAGACCCACCACTCTCTGTGTGAAAAAAGTCCTTCTCATCTCGGTCCTAAAGGATTTCCCCCTTATCCTTACGCCGTGACCCCTTGTCCTGGACCTCCCCAACATCGGGAACAATCTTCCTGCATCTAGCCTGTCCAACCCCTTAAGAATTTTGTAAGAGATCTTCGTGTCTGCTCCACCACTCTAAAGACGTACAGGATTGTAGGTTAATTGGCTTGGTATAAAATGTAAATTGTCCCTAGTGTGTGTAGGATAGTGTTAGTGTGCGGGGATTGCTGGCCGGTGCGGACACGGTGGGCCGAAGGGCCTGTTTCTGCGCCGTATATCTAAACTAAACTTGCAGGGGCACCCTGGCATGGCGCCAAGCTTTGAGCGTGGGTTCCTGCCAATCTGCCTGCTTCAGGTAATATAATTCAACCAACAAACCAACGCTTTGGTGCACTCCATGAGTAGACAGACAGAGCCATAATTAACCACGCTTCTATTTAAAGAATCTAAAACCGACGTGCTTGAAAGGAGCATTTCTCCCCATTTACCTTCACGTTGAAGCCTGTTGTCACACGCATGAGACGGGTGAGGTAGAGGAACAACAGAGAACCTTGCTTGCAGCAGCATCTCAGACACGTAGACCATGCCAGATATAGAAACACAAATCATACTTAAACCACACAAAACTCTTGTTAATTCATTTAGTTTATTGTCGCCCGTACCGAAGTACTGAGGAAAGATTAGTTGTGCGCTATCCAGTCAGCAGGAAGACTATACATGATCGCAATCGGGCCGTCCGCAGTGTACAGATACAGGATAAAGGGGATAACGTTTAGAGCAAGATGCAGTCCGATTTAAAGATAGTCCGCATACAAGATATGACTGCAAAAATAGAATTCGAAACAGAACCAAGTTCATGGCTGTGCAGGAGATTGCGTTTTGTTGCCAAGGTAGGTTTGAGGTGGCACAGCTGGTAGAGTTACTGCCTCTCAGCGCCAGAGACCCGGGTTTGTTCCCGACTTTGGGTGCTGGCTGTGTGGAGTTTGCACGTTCTCCGGCTACTCCAGTTTTCCCCCCTCGTCCCATAGGCGTGAGGGTTTGTAGGTTAATTGGCCTCTGTAAATTACACCTAATGTGTAAGGAGTGGATGTGGAAATGTGGAATGACATCGAACTAGTGTGGACAGCTGATCACTGGTCGGCATAGACTCGGTGGGCCGAATGGCCTGGTTCCATGCTGATTGGTTTATTATTATCTCATGTGTCACAATACGTTATCAGGCAACTGAACCATCCTACCACAACCAGAGAGCGGTCCTGAACTACTATCTACCTCATTGGTGACCCTCGGACTATCCTTGATCGGACTTTGCTGGCTTTATCTTGCACTCAACGTCATTCCCTTCTCATGTATCTGTACACTGTAAATGGATAGATAGCAATCGCGTATTGTCTTTCCCACTGGCTGGTTAGCACGCAACAAAAGCATTTCACTGTACCTCGGTACACGTGACAATAAACTAAACTGAAACGAAAGAAAAGTGAAAAATGATTTATTTGCGTCAGTCAAATGATACAATCGTACGTGCCGACGTCGGAGTATCGATCATCCCGACGAGAGGGCCTGAACATCGGCAGCGGCAACTGCGGCGGGTTCACGGATCCGGCCACGAGTGAACACAGGAGGAAGATGACTGAACGTTATTGCCTTGCATCAGTGACGAATGCTGCGGTGGATGTTTACGTTAAATTCTATTGTGTGTTGTGTTGGTAACTCATGTCTCACTGTACTTTAATTGGTGCGCGTGACAAAAAAATGTGAGCTTGAACTTGAACTTGAGTACAATCGTGCCACACACACGCGCAAGTGGTGCAAAGGGAAAATGCCAGAGTGCAGAATATATCACTACCTCAATCCAGAACATGGATAAATATGTATGTAGGAACTGCAGATGATGGTTTAAACTGGAGATTGACACAAAAAACTGGAGTCTGAAGAAGGGTCTCGACCCGAGACGTTTCGGGTCGAGACCCTTCTTCACCTATTCCTTCTCTCCCGAGATGCTGCCTGTCCCGCTGAGTTACTCCAGCTTCTTGTGTCTCTCTCCAGCCTATGGATTAATTAGGGATGTCTTGTTTGAGGCCAGCAGTATCTGCGGGGGCACTTTGTTACCCTTGTAGTCGCTCCTTTTCAGAAGTGATTTCATGTTTTTAAACCTCTCTTTTTTGGGGCAGGTGTTTTACAAAGATTCAAGAGAGCTTATTGTCATGTGTCCCAGATAGGACAATGGAATTCTTGCTTTGCTTCAGCACAACAGGATGTAGTAGGCATTGACTACAGAACAGATCAGTGTGTCCATATACCATTATATAAACATATACACACATGAATAAATAAACTGATAAAGTACAAATAAACAGATAATGGGCTATTAATGTTCAGAGTTTTGTCCAAGCCAGGTTTAATAGCTGTGGGGAGGTAGCTATTCCTGAACCTGGTTGTTGCAGTCTTCAGGCTCCTGTACCTTCTATCTGAAGGTAGTGGGGAGATGAGTGTGTGGCCAGGATGGTGTGGGTCCTTGATGATGCTGCCAGCCTTTTCGAGTCAGTCCCCTCGATGGTAGGGAAGGTCAGAGCCGATGATGGACTGGGCAGTGTTTACTACTTTTTGTAGTCTTTTCGCTCCAGGGCGCTCAAGTTGCCGAACCAAGCCACGATGCAACCAGTCAGCAAGCTCTCTACTGTGCACCTGTAGAAGTTAGAGAGAGTCCTCCTTGACAGACCGACTCTCCGTAAACTTAAACTGGCTCCAACTATCATCAGCCATTGGTGGAGAGAAGGATTGGGTCGAGACCCTTCAGTCTGATTATTTCTTCCCTCACTCAGGCTGAAGAAGGGTCTCGACCTGAAACGTCACCCATTCCTTCTCTCCAGAGATGCTGCCTGTCCCGCTGAGTTACTCCAGTATTTTGTGTCTATCTTCGATTTAACCTAGCATCTGCAGTTCTTTCCTATATTATAAGTCATTTGTGTATTCTCCAGATGTTCGGCGAGTGCAGGGTTGTTTATGATGTACACAGCATACATCATATGCCGGTGGTAGCTGCATCCCATTCATTATCTGAGTGGGGAGAGGTTGTTTTCAGGGCTAATGTTTAACCAGCTGCCTTTACATCTAGTGCTGATTAAAGGGTGCAGGAGAGGCTGGGCAGACTTGGATTCAGGCAGTGCTGCGTAGGTTCACAAGGTTACGCCCCGGGATGGCGGGACTGTCATATGAGGAAAGATTGGAAAGACTGGGCTTGTATTCACTGGAATTTAGAAGGATGAGAGGGGATCTTATAGAAACATATAAAATTATAAAAGGACTGGACAAGCTAGATGCAGGAAAAATGTTCCTAATGATAAGGGAGTCCAGAACCGAGGGGTCACAGTCTAAGAACAAAGGGGAGGCCATTTAAAACGGAGAGGAGAAAAAACTTTTCCACCCAGAGAGTCGTGAATTTGTAGAATTCCCTGCCACAGAGGGCAGTGGAGGCCAAATCACTGGATGGATTTAAGAGAGAGTTAGATAGAGGTCTAGGGACTAACTGAATCAAGGGATACGGGGAGAAGGCAGGCCTGGGTTACTGATTGTGGATGATGAGCCATGATCACATGATCACAGTACTGGCTCGAAGGGCCAAATGGCCTCCTCCTGCACGTATGTTTCTACGGATTGTTTTCTCTGAAATGTTGGAGGTTTTTGAGATTTGATAGAAGGGTATAAAATTTATTGCCAAGAGCGTTTTATTGTCATTTATTGCAGGAAGGAACTGCAGGAATTGCCGGTTTAAGCCCAAGATAGACACATAATTCTGGAGTCACAGCGGGACAGGCAGCATCACTGGAGAGTAGGAATGGATGATGTCATCCATCTCTTCTCTCCGGAGATGCTGCCTTTCCCGCTGATTTACTCCTGCTTTTTGTGTCTATCTTCGTGTTTTATGTCATATGTCCCAAAATGGAAATAGAGGGATATATGGAACATTTGGGTCCATTGGGCCTCAGCACCCCCATGTGTAACTGGCTACTGGACATCCTCACTGACAGACCCCAGTCAGTGTGGGTTGGAAATAACACCTCTAACATCATCTCTCTGAGCACCGGCTCCCCTCAGGGCTGTGTCCTGAGTCCACTGCTGTTCATCCTGATGACTCACGACTGTTGTGCCAGGTTTAGTACAAACCACATCATGAAGTACGCAGATGACACAACAGTGGTGGGCCTCATCCGGGACGACAATGAGCTGGCTTACAGGGAGGAGGTGAAACAACTGGTGGACTGGTGCAATACGAACAACCTGATCCTGAATGTCGAAAAAACAAAGGAGGTCATCGTCGACTTCAGGAAAACCCGGCACAGTCCCACACCACGTCACATCAATGACAGCGATGTGGAGGTGGTCAGTAGCACTAAGTTCCTGGGGGTGCAGATCACTAACAGTCTGACCTGGTCAAATAACATCTCATCAACAGTTAGGAGAGCGCAGCAGCGGTTGCACTTCCCGCGCCGGATGAGAAGAGCTCACCTCCCCCATCCCGTCCTCACCACTTTCTACAGGGGCACCATAGAGAGTATTTTGACCAGCTGTATCTCTGTCTGGTTTGGGGACTGTAGAGCCTCCGACTGGAAGTCTGTGCAGAGAGTGGTGAGGACAGCGGAAAAAATCACCGGGACTTCTCTCCCCTCAATCGGGGATATTGCGACCAAACGTTGCGTGTCTAAGGCCAGCAGTATTATAAAAGACCCCACACATCTCCATCACGGACTGTTCACTCTGCTGCCCTCGGGCAAAAGATATCGTAGCATAAGGAGCAGAACATCAAGGTTCTGCAACAGCTTCTTCCCACGAGCCATCAGACTCCTGAATGCCATGTAATGGGCTGCCACCGTTGTCTATTTATCCTTTTATCCATTTTTTCCCCATTTTATCCTTCTGTTTATTATCGTGTTGCACAGGGAGCCAAATGCAATGGAATTTCGTTTGGAACTGCATATATCGATGTATTTCTAAATGACAATAAAGTTTGTTTGACTTTGACTTGAGAAGCGGGCGTGTTGCACGGTGGCGCAGCAGTGGAGAGCTGCCTTACAGCGCTTGCGATGCCGGTGACCCGGGTTCCATCCCGACTGTACGGCGTTTGTACGTTCTCCCCGTAACCCGTGTGGGTTTCGACCGGGTGCGCCGGTTTCCTCCCACACTCCAAAGTCGTGCGGGCTTGCGGGTAGATTGGCTTCTGTAAATTGTCCCTCGAGTGTTGGATAGAACTAGTGAGCGGGTGATTGCAGGTTGACGTGGGCCAGTTTCCACACTGTGTCTCGTAAACTAAAACTAAAATCTAAACTGCAGGGAATTCTGATGTACTTTAAGAATGTAAATTGAATTCCCAGGTTCTTTATTTCTGGCTAATTCCAATTAGATGTTGCTTTTCTGTGCTCCCAATACTCGGAATTTGTTTACCAAATATGAGCCTTGTGTCATTATAAATTTGATTACAGTAATTATATGTGGTGCGTTGAAGACATTGAGCAGACGCAGCTTTAACACGCGCAGCTGGCAGAGGTTGCTGCCTCACACAGCGCCAGACACTCGGATGCAATCCTGACTCTGTGGAGTTTGCACGTTCTCCCTGGGACCGCGTGGGTTTCCCATTGGGATACTCTGGTTTCCTCCCACATCCCAAAGACGCGTGTGTTTGTCGGATGATTGGCCTCCGTTAGAAGAAACGCCCCTAATGTGTTGGGAGTGGATGAGAAAATGGAATAACATAGGGCTAGTATGAATGGGTGATCGATGGGTTGGCATGGACTCGGTGGGCCGAAGGGCATCTTTATCTGGAGTATTGTGGACTATTACCTGGGGTATTGTGTGCAGTTTTGGTCTCCTAATTTGCGGGAGGACATTATTGCTATTGAGGGAGTGCAGCATTGGTTCACCAGGTTAATTCCTGGGATGGCGGGACTGACATATGATGGGTCGACTGGACTTGTATTCACTGGAATTTAGAAGGATGAGAGGGAATCTTATACAAACATATAACTTTCTTAAAAGATTGGACAGGCTACATGCAGGAAAGATGTTCCCGATGTTGGGGGAGTCCAGGACCAGGGGGGTCACAATTTAACAATAAGGGCCAGGCCAATTTGGACTGAGATAAGGAAAAACTTTTTCACCTAGAGAGTTGTGAATCTGTGGAATTCCCTGCCACTGAAGGCAGTGGAGGCCAATTCACTGGATGTATTTGAGAGTTAGATATACTGTAGCCCCTAGGGGACCTCATTGAAACTTACAGAGTAATGAAAGGCATGGATAGAGTGGATGTGGAGAGGATGTTTCCACTGGTGGGAGAGTCTAGGACCAGAGGTCACAGCCTGACAATTAAAGGGGACATTTTTAGAAAGGAGGAACTTCTTTAGTCAGAGAGTGGTTAATCTGTAGAACTCTTTGCCACCGAGGGCTGTGGAGGTCAAGTCAGTGGAGATTTTTAAGGCAGAGGTAAACAGATTCTTGATTAGAACGGGCGTCAAGGGTTATGGGGAGAAGGCAGGAAAATGGGATTAGAAGGCAGAGATCAGCCATGATTGAATGACGTAGTGAACTCGATGGTCCGAATGGCCTAATTCAATTCCAATAACTTGTGAAGAAGGGTCCCAACCGAAGACGTCACTTTTTCCAGAGATGCTGCGGTCCCTTGAATCCAACCCTGAAACAAGGATGATAGACACAGAGTGCTGGAGTAACTCAGCGGGACAGGCTGCACCTCTGGAGAGAAGGAATGGATGACATTTTGGATCGGGACCCTTCTTCAGGCTGATGTCAGGGGAGAGGGAGATACATAGATAAGGAAGTGTAAGGTGTGAAAATAGGACAAAGGGAATGGAGATCAAGGAAAATGCAGAAGAGATCATTGTTAGCTGGGAGATGCTTTCTTCTTCAGGGTCTTCAGAGTCTCTTCCTCAGACTCCGACTCAGAAGATTGGTTCTTCAGAGGCGATTGTTCCATCGCACTGGCCTTATGTGTGAACGAGATCACCTGGAAGGCAGTTGAACCCGGCAGTGGGGAACATTTCCTTTGTCTGCGTGTAAGAAGGAACTGCAGATGCTGGTTTAAAACAAAGGTAGACACAACAAGGGTCTCGGCCCGAATCGTCACCCATTCCTTCTCTCCAGAGATGCTGCCTGTCCTACAAGCATGTAACTCTATGCGATGAGCGCGATCAAACTAGAAGCGGGGGCCGCGCGGAGGTCGGGTGATCCCCTGTACAGGGCCGTTCCCACCAGCATGCGCCTGCATGCAGCAAGCGCGACCAAACCAGCAGCAGGGGCCGCGCGGAGGTCGGGTGAGTGGCGCAACGCGGCGCAAAGTGAGGCGAACTTGGAGCGAAGTCTAAGGTAAGTTCGCCAGGACAGAGAGGCACACACACACAGAGGGTCACGGAGCCACGCACATAGAGGGTCACAGAGGCACCTACAGATAGGTTCATGGAGGCACGACGTCGAGACGGTGTGTAATGTGTCGAGGCGACTGCGAGCCGACAAGCCGTTGCCGCACGGAATTTTTGAACATAGTCAGTTTTTCGGAGCCCCGCGCGATGTCGGGACGAACTCCGCACAATTCCGCACGGCTCCGGCGATCGAAGTGGGACCGGCCCCGCGACGCCGGACGGCTCAAGCGACCACGTTAGGTCGCGCTCATCGAATAGAGTTGCATGCTTGTAGGACAGGCCCTTTACTCCAGCTTTTTGTGTCTATCCTTTGTCTGTGTCCCTGCCTCTGCAATCACAGCAGTACTCGAGAAGCCCATTGTCCCCTGAAGACCCAATTAGTTGGCAGTGCTTGAGGCTATTGCAAGTACTGTGGAGAAATGATGCAGTTATCCTCTGAGTGATTACATCTCCTGCCGCCATTTATCATCCCGTGCAATTTTTATTTTGGTATTTTTTCTCGTCCTCTCTGGCAGTATTCATCTTTTGTCTAAGATATAATTTGGTGCGGAAATTATATTTCAGAAATGATGCACTTCTGTGCTCCTGAGGGGCTGCAGCTGGGGCTATAGATTGTGCTAAAAAGTCTAAAGAAGGTATCTGCCTGCAGAAGGGTCCTGACCCAAAAGGTCACCATCCTCCAACGCTGCCTGACGCGCACTGAGTTACTCCAGTTCTTTGTGTTTCGGGACGAGCATCTTGATGGCTGTAACTGTGCAGTGGGGTAGAGCTGCTGCCTCACAGCGCCAGAGATCCGGGTTCAATCCTGGCTACGGGCGCTGTCTGTACAGAGTTTGTACCCTCTCCCTGTGGGTTTTCTCCGGGTGCTCCGGTTTCCTGCAATATTCCAAGGATGTTCAGGTTTGTAGGTTAATTGGCTTCTGTAAATCGCCCCAAGTGTGCATGATGTGGAACTGGGATAACATAAAACATGTGCATGGGTGAATGTGGGTCAGTGCAGACTTGGCGGGCCGAAGGGCCTGTTTCTATGCCGTATCTCTCAACTAAATTAAATGCAGTGGGCCAAAAGACTAACTCTTGTGTTGTCAATAGACAATAGGTGCAGGAGTAGGCCATTCAGCCCTTCGAGCCAGCACCACTATTCAATGTGATCTTGGCTGATCATGTCCAATCAGTACCCCGTTCCTGCCTTCTCCCCATATCTTAAAAATCTTCTCTAGTTCCAGGCCATTCAGCCTTCTAAAGCTGTTCTGCTACACAGTGGCATTGAGGCTGAAGATTTGTAGGTTAATTGGCTCCTATTAAAAACGTGTGCAGGTAGAACTAATGTATAGGGTGATCGCTGGTCAGTGCGGACTCGGTGGGTCAAAGGAGCAGGTTCTAATCTCTAAACTATACTAAACTGAATTTAAAGTACCTTGTAATTTAATAGTAATTGAACTGTCCACCTCAAAACCATCCGCTGGGTTCAATCCCGACTACGGGTGCTGCCTGTACAGAGTTTCTACATTCGTTGCGTTACCTGCGTAAATTTTCTCCAAGATCTTCCGGTTTCCTCCCACACTCCAAAGACGGACAGGTAGGTAGGCAGGCAGGTAGGTTAATTGGCTTGGTGTAGGTGTAAATTGTCCCTAGCGGCCGGGACTTCAGCTTCGACGGCGGCACAGCGCTGGAGCGCCATCAGGGAGCGGGTGGTGCCTCGCCCGGGTCGCCGACTCCAATGTCGAGGAGCTGCGGTCTGTGGAGCTTCCAGCCGCGGGCGGGCGGCGCTGAGCTTTAAACATCGCGGAGCCTGGGATCTCACGACGAGATCGCCAGAGTCGGAGCTACGACCGGCGCGGCCCGTGGACTTCGGGCGCCGCGGTCTCCGGGGAGGAAGCGGCCGCTCCAGGCACTCCGAGCCGCTGAGAGTGTTCACACGACACCAGAACGCCATCATCCAGTGAGAGGGCCTGAAGCATCGGGCTGCAGTAGCGGTGACTGCGGAGGCCTCGATAGGCCCGACTATGGGTGAACTGGGGATGGGACTGGACTTTGCTGCCTTCCCCCACCGTGGGAACCATGGTGGGGGGATGTTTTTATGTTTATTGTTAAATTCTTTAATGTTGTGTATTATCTTTATTCGTGTACTGCAATGTCAAGTTAATTTTCACTGCACCAACTGGTGTATGTGACAATCAATGTCCTTTGTCCTTTGCCCTTTGTCCTTTGTGTGTGTGTAGGATTGTGTTAATGTGCGGGGATCGCTGGTTGGCACGGACTGGGTGGGCCGAAGGGCCTGTTTCTGCGCTGTATCTCTAATCTAAAATTAGTTTAGTATCTCTAAACTAAAGGATAAAAGGCCACTGCGCTCAGCGCTGCATTTCCTGCGGCTATAGACACAGAATGTTGGAGTAACTCGACGGGACAGGCAGCATCTCTGGAGAGAAAGAATCAGACTGAAGAAATGAAGAAGGGTCTCGACCCGAAAGGTCACCCGTTCCTTCTCTCCAGAGATGCTGCCTGTCCCACTGGGTTACTCCAGCGTTTTGTGTCTACCTTCGATTTAAACCAGCATCTGCAGTTCTCTCCTGCTGGCCACAGTCCCTGCTGCCGTGGTCACCGGCGGCCCAGTTGCTCCCCGCTGCCAGTCCCCAGAGTTGCAGCATCTGGCAGAGAGGCAGCTGCTAAAGAGAACAGCGGCTGCTGCTGCTGCCATTGTTCTCCCTGGCACTGCTCCAAGGGGCGAGGCTCTTCCTTCACTGTGCGTGGCGGTGCAGACACACAAAGGGCAGCCAGCGCAAACAACGCTGCCCCGCTCACTCTCCACATAAGCAGAAGGCAGTGTGTGCAGCCAGTCATCTGGAGAATTCAATTACACAAAGACGGCCGTGTAATTGAAGCGATGGATGCAGGGAGGAACTTGTTTAAACCAAAGGTAGGCACATAATGCTGGAGTAACTCAGCGGGTCAGGCAACATCTCTGGAGAGAAGGAATGGGTGACGTTTTGGGTCACGACCCTTCTTCATTTCTTCAGTCTGAAGAAGGGTCTCGACCCGAAACCTCACCCATTCCTTCTCTCCAGAGATGCTGCCTGTTCCGCTGAGCTACTCCAGCATTTTGTGTCTATCTGAGGGAAAGTGATCCAGGGATATCTGTTTAAGAAGGGAACTGCAGATGCTGGAAAATCGAAGGTAGACAAAAGTGCTGGAGAAACTCAGCGGGTGAGGCGGCGTCTGTGGAGCGAAGGAAATAGGCTCGAGACCCGAAACATTGCCAATTCCTTCTCCATAGATGCTGCCTTACCCGCTGAGTTACTCCAGCATTTTGTGTCTACCAAGGTCCGATCAAGGATAGTTCACCCCAGTTCAGGACTGCTCTCTGGATGGTTCAGTTGCCTGATACCAGCTGTTTAGTTTAGAGATAAAGCGTGGAATCAGGCCATTTGGCCCACTGGGTCCGTGCCGACCAGCGATCCCCGCGATCCTAGCACTATCCTACGCACTAGGGACAATTCACAATTATACCAGAGCCGATTAATTTACAACCTGCAGGTCTTTGGAGTGTGGAGGGGAAACACGGAGCTCCCGTGGAAACCCCACGCAGGTCACGGGGACAACATGTAAACTCCACACAGACAGCAGCCGAAGTCCGGATTAAACCCGGGTCTGCAGCGCTGTGAGGCAGCAACTCTACCGCTGCGCCACCAATCTCATTGATCTGATTGGTTTCATGTGTCTGACTCTGAGGGCAAGTAGAGAACTTGTCTTTTCTTGACGTTGATCCAAGTAAGGCATCAATAAAGAGGAAGCACTGCATGTCCAGAGACGGAGAGAAAGAATTTATGAGATTTGCCCACAGGAGCAATAGACGATAGGTGCAGGAGTAGGCCATTCGGCCCTTCGAGCCAGCACCGCCATTCACTGTGATCATGGCTGATCATCCACAATCAGTACCCCGTTCCTGCCTTCTCCCCATATCCCTTGGCTGGGTCTATCCTTTGTGTCTATCTTCTCCACAGATGCTGCCTGAACCCCCCCACCCCGTGAGAGGGGGGGGACATTGAAATATTCACATTGAAATATTCTGCGACCTGCGCATTGGCACAGTCTCTGCCCTTCACCAGCTGAGCCATAACTGGCATGTGCACCTCAATACTCCAGGTCTCCAAGTCAAGTCGAGTTGTATTTGTCACATACACATACAAGATCTGCATTGAAATGAAAGTCATCCACACATTCCAACGTCTCCTTGGCTGCAGCTCAAGCAGTAAAGACGAGGAGATGTGTTTTCCATGTGTCTCTTGCAACGCTATTTTATTTGGCACGTGTTGAAGCAATGATGAGTTCTTTATTGCTGTTACATCTAGTGCAGTAATCGGGACGATTTATATCCTTTGGTTTTCCAGCCCTTTGATGCCTGTGATCATCGGGCTGCGAGATATCAAACAGGGAAAGCCCAGACCAGACTCAGGGGGGGTCGGGAGCTGTCTGCAATTTTCTGTGGCGGTTTAGATGGGTGCTGCTCAGCTTTACCTGGGTGTGGGTGGAGGAAGGCAGACTGTTGGTCAGTTAAGGGGAGCCGGTGAAGGGGGTCTGGGCGGTGGGAGGCACGGTGGCGCAGCGGTAGAGTTGCTGCCTCCCCGTCCCGCGGTCCGAGTTCATTCCAAAAGCTCTCCCGAGTTTTAAAAAAAATCAAACTCGTGGTGAGCACGGAGAATGAACGTAGCGGGTACGTCGGAGCTCGGGGACGTCTCTTAGCGCTAACGGCAGGTACTCGGGAAGACTCGCTAACGGCAGGTCAGCACGGGAAGACTGGTGAAGATTTTTCAACATGATGAAAAATGTCCACGAGAGCTCCGAGTACCGGCGAGTGGCCATTGCCGTAAATCTCCGAGTTCGAATCAGGGCAAACTCGGGAGAGCTCTTGGAATGAACTCATACCGTGGGACAGGGGTTACTACTGGATCTGGATCTGGGCCTGGATGTAGTACGCTGAAATTATCTACGGAGAGCATCACTCAGCATTCTGACGGTGGTGGATGTGCCAGTCGAGATGGAGATGCTTTTGGAGTTGGTGTTGATGTTTTGGAGATCTCTGATGCTGGCTGGCAGGGTATTCCAATCCCTTGCTGTCTTGGAGAAAAACGAGTTAGAAAGTGCTAACGAAGTGCCGTGCGGAATGAAATAAATTCCAAGTTGGCAGCTCCTGGTTGACGTGTCTGAGGGTGCTTGGGTTAACTGGATGTGGCCCTCCATCTTGAAACCAATGGTGGTATTCTTGATCTTGTCAGTCTGATGAACTTGCGACCAGTAGTCGGTGGATGACGTTGAAGGCCCTTTATCATGCTGGAGACTGAGCTCAGCCACGTGTAGTTGTTAGATGTGAACCTTGCTGCTCTGTTTCACAGCGCCAGAGACCCGAATTCCATCCCGACTACGGGTGCTGTCTGTACGGAGTTTGTACGTTCTCCCCGTGACCCGCGTGGGTTTTTTCCGGGATCTTCGGTTTCCTCCCACACTCCCAAGATGTACAGGTTTGTAGGTAACTTAATTGGCATTGTATAAATATAAATTATCCCTAATGTGTGTGGGATAATGTTCATGTGCGGGGATCGCTGGTCGGCGCAGACTCGGTTGGGCGAAGGCCCTGTTTCGGCGATGTAGCTCTAAACTAAAGAAAGGTCTCGACCCGAATCGCCACCCAGTCCTTCTCTCCAGAGTTGCTGCCTGTCCCGCTGAGTTACTCCAGGTTTTTGTGTCTATCTAAACTAAAATCTAGATGGGTTATCGTGTCATCTCCAACTCGTGCACCATATCCCAGCACAAAACATGGTGTCGATTAAGGGGAATGGTGTGGAAGGTGCCTTGATTATTTATTTCAGCAAAGTAAGTTCCCAACTTTTAATACACTCGCTGGCCTTTGAAATGTTCCATGTTAATTTGTACTTTGATGAACTGTAGACACCAATGTAATCTAATAAAATATCAATCCAGCTCGTTTGTTTAACTGTGTAGGAAGGATCAGCAGATGCTGGTTTAAACCAAAGATAGACACCTCCCCCCCACCCAAGTCGCACCAGCTTCTCAGTTTCACCCAACAAATGGCCTGTTTTCCTTTATCAACGTTACTTTTTTTGCATATTTTTCATTCCTTGTTCTTTATCTCTGTACAGAGTTCCACATCACGTTCCACTGTCCACATCGTCGTCTATGTCACTCGTTTCCCTTTCCTCGGACCCGTCTGAAGAAGGGTCTCGACCGGAAAGGTCTGGCACCATGACTGGCCGGCTTGGCCAGGCCCGGGAGCAAACCCAACCAGGCCACCTTTGGCCCAACCCTCTCCCCTACACACAGGGGTGTCCAAAGATGAGGGTGGTGGCTGTCAAGTGCATTCAGAATGCAAGGAGCAGCCCCTTTAGATATTGGAACTGGGGCTGCGACCTCACACACTCCATGCACACGTGGAACACAGACTCTTGCAGCCCGCAACAGTGGCACGCGGCTGGCCGGTCTGTGAACCGGGAGAGAAACAGGTTGCACGGGACCCGAGTCTCTCTCTTTGTTGTAATTGTTTATACTGTATTAATCTCTGGATCAAAGCCAGCGTTATTGATTTTGTTGTCACTGCTAGATGGGCTAGTCCAGTCAAAATCATCGTCTGAAGAACTGGAGCCTGAAGAAGGGTCCCGACCCGAAACGTTACCCATTCTTGTTCTCCAGAGATGCTGCCTGGCCCGCTGAGTTACTCCCGCATTTTGCGTCCAACTTCGGTGTACACCAGCATCTGTAGTTCCTTCCTGCACAAAATTATTTTGTTTAGTTTAGAGATACAGCGCGGAAAAAAGGCCCTTCGGCCCACCGAGTCCGCGCCGACCAGCGATCCCCACGCATTAACACTATCCTACACGCTCTAGGGACAATTTACACACACACCAAGCCAATTATCCTACATACCTGTACTTCTTTGGCGTGTGGGAGGAAACTGTAGATCTCGAAGAAAACCCACGCGGTTATGGGGAGAACGTACAAACTCCGCACAGACAGTCAGGATCGAACCCGGGTCTCTGGCGCTGTGAGGCAGCAACTCTACCGCTGCGCCACCCAAATCTGCAAATGTCCCTCCTGTCTGTAAACAGCCCAAATTTAAATGACGCATCGGAGTGGGTCCAATCTTCGCCTTTTAATTATTAGAAGTGGAGTAACATTTAAAATCAAAAGTAGGGACTACTCTACGGTAAAGTGTCCAGAACTTTCTCCAAGCTTATGGCATGAAGATGATGGTCAGTTATTACTGTGCATTGCCATGTTATGCCAGAATCAAGCTTCATCTCACTAATGCATCGGTGTTGGAATGTTGCCACCATTATCAATTGGATAATTAATGGATATATTCTGTTGGCTCCAGGCCAGCAGTACGGAACCATCCATTTAACCATCTTTAAGGTTCTGGCCACTCTTCTGTGTGTGTGTGTGTGTTCCTCACTTACTTGTACGCTCTTGTTCTCCAGAGATGCTGCCTGGCCCGCTGAGATGCTGCGAGGTGTTTCCTAAGTCGGCAGATCTACTTTTCCCCAGTTGTATTTGGCGGAGTCAACGTTTCGTGGATTGTTGAGAAGATCCAATGTTTATTAAGGGACGTTCCTTTAGGGAGGAGATGAGAAGCAATTTCTTTAGTCAGAGGGTGATGAATCAATGGATTTCATTGCCGTAGAAGGGTGTGGAGGCCGAGCCAAGGGATATATTTAAGGCTGAGATTGGTACGTGTGTCTGGGGTTATGGGGAGAAGACAGGAGAATGGGGTTAGGAGGGAGAGATCGATCGGCCATGATTGAATGGCAGAGGGGGTGGAAGATTGCAACCTTCACGTGGTCCGCCCTGTTTCGACTAATGCAATCAACCCGACGTGCACAAACGGAAGATCAAATAGACAAGTTGTCCAACAACTTTAGGCTGTGCACGCCACACGAAAGAAGAAGGAGAAGAATGGCAGAGTAGACTTGATGGACCGAATGGCCTGATTCTGCTCCTATCACATATTAGAAACAAGCTCTTCGGCCCAACTTGCCCACACTGGCCAACTACACTAGTCCCATCTGCCTGTGTTTGGCCCTGCATTTTAGTGTGTTTGGAATCTCAAAACCCACTGATTACTTTTGCATTGTATCTCTGTGAGATCTGTGCAGCACTGCGTTATATTCCCTGTGATGCTTCTGTCGAATGTTTTCCTGGGCTGACATTCTATTGTTGAAGATGGACGTTAAACTATTCAGACTGCCTCAGTCTTGTTCCATTGACAGTTAAAGTGCTCTGCCCTCTGTAATAACAACACTATCCAGATTTTCAAACACCAAATTTTTTTTGCGGCACGGTGGCGCAGAGGTAGAATTGCTGCCTGAGACGCAGGTTCGATCCTGACCACGGGTGCTGACTGTGCGGAGTTTGTACGTTCTCCCTGTGACCACGTGGGTTCCCGAAACTAAACTGATACATGCAGAAATGTGGATCTGCAGATGCTGGTTAATACTGGAAGGGCACATAGTGGTGGAGTATCTCAGCTGCTCGTGCAGCAATACTGGAGAACATGGATAGGTGACGTTTTGGGTCTCGACCCATGTTTATGTCGAAGGAAAACGGAGCACCCGGAGACACCCACGCTGGGCCACAGTGGCGCAGCGGTAGAGTTGCTGCCTCACAAGCGCCACAGACCCGGGTTCGATCCTGACTACGGAAGCTGTCTGTACGGAGTTTGTACGTTCTTCTCTGTGACCTGTGTGGGTTTTCTCCGGGTGCTCCGGTTTCCTCCCACACTCCAAAGACGTACAGGTTTGGTAAATATAGTAAATTGTCCATAGTGTGTGTCGGATAGTGTTCGTGAGCAGGGATCGTTGGGCAGAGGGACATGTTTCTGTGCTCTATCTCTAAACTAAACTACCCAGACTGCTGTCTCGTTCCTCTCACAGTTACAGCTCTCTCCACCCGACACAAGCCAGATATTCAGAAACCAAATGATATCCATCAAATCCTTAGTTCTTATTTCTCTAGTGAACGACAGACGCATAAAACGCATTGGCTTCCTTGCTCCTGAAATTTTATTGTCAATTTAAAAAATAGTCCCCTTGAATCCCTAACAGCAAGTGTTGCAGTCTGAGCTGGGAACAATGTCTGCAAGTCATGAGACTTTTTCCACACTTGTGACACATTCTTCAGGAACTCGCAATTGGTTATAAAATTTTAATTGGGGAAGATAATGGGGGAAAAGTCGGAGGGGTGAGTCATGCTTCAAATCTCTGCTTTAAAAATATCCATTGACTTAAGGGCCTGTCCCACCAGCATGCAACTCCATGCGGAGTTCGTCCCGACATCGCGCGGGTATCCGAAAAACTGACTATGTTCAAAAATTCCGCGCGGCAACGGCTTGTCGGCTCGCAGTTGCCTCGACGCATTACACACCGCCCCGACATCGTGCCTCCGTGAACCTATCTGTAGGTGCCTCCGTGACCCTCTATGTGTGCGGCTCCGTGGCCCTCTGTGTGTGTGTGTGCCTCTGTGCCCCTCTCTGTGTGCCCCTCTCTGTCCTGGCGAACTTACCTTAGACTTCGCTCCAAGTTCGCCTCACTTTGCGCCGCGTTGCGCCACTCATCCGACCTCCGCGCGGCCCCTGCTGCCGGTTTGGTCGCGCTTGCCGCATGCAGGCGCATGCTGGTGGGAACGGCCCTGTACAGGGGATCACCCGACCTCCGCATGGCCCCTGCTTCTAGTTTGATCGCGTTCATCGCATAGAGTTGCATGCTTGTGGGACAGGCCCTTAAGTTTCTGCAGCCTTCTATGCAAATGAATTCCATAGGTTCACCATTAAAGAAATTCTGACTAAAGAAATTCCTACTCATCCCCTTCCCAAAGGAACATCCATTTATTCTGAGGCTCTGGCCTCTGGTCCTAGACTCTCCCACTAGTGGAAACATCCTCTCCACATCCACTCTATCCAGGCCTTTCACTATTCGGTAAGTTTCAATGAAGTTCCCCCCTCATCCTTCTAAATTCCAGCGAGTAGAGGCCCAGTGTCGTCAAACGCTCATCATACGTCACTCCATTAATTCCTGGGACCTTTCTCGTAAATCTCTTCTGGACCCTGTCCAGCATCCTTCCTCAAAAATGGGGCCGGAAACTGCTCACAATACTCCAAATGCGGTCTGCCCGGAGCCTCATCATTACATCCCTGCTGTAAGGTGATGTAAAGGTGATGTGTGGGGCAAGACTTTAACCCAAAGGGTGATGGATGCCTAGAACATGCTGCCAGGGATGGTGACGGAGACACATATGATAGTAACGTCGATGAGGCTTTGAGATGGGCAAATGGATCTGCAGTGAATGGCGGGAGATGGATCATCTGCAGGCGGAGGAGATTAGTTTACCCTTTGTTTGGCGTCAGGTTCAGCACAGACTTTGTGAGAATTTCAGGAGCAAGGAAGCCAATGCGTTTATGCGTCGGTGGTTCACTAGAGAAATAAGACAAAGGATTTGATGGATGTCATTTGGTGTCTGAATATCTGGGTCGTGTAACAATCACAGAGGGAGCGAGCTATAACTGTGGGAGGATCGAGGCAGCAGACTGAGCTGTTTAGTCTAGAGATACAGCACAGAAGCAGGCCCTTCAGCCCACCGGGTCCGCACCGACCAGGGATCCGACACTATCCGACACACGCCATGGACAATTTGCAATATTTACCAAAGCCAATTAACCTACAAACCTGGAGCGTGGGAGGAAACCCACGCAGGTCACACAGAGAGAACGGACATACTCCGTACAGACAGCGGCCTGGGTCAGGGTGGGAATGGACTCAAAGTACTTAAGTAGCTCAACAGGTCAGGCAGCATCTCTGGAGAACATGGACATGAACATGTACTATATTTACGTATGTGTATTTACGTATATAATGGTATATGGACACACTGATCTGTTTTGTAGTCAATGCCTACTATGTTCTGTTGTGCTGAAGCAAAGCAAGAATGTCATTGTCCTGTCGGGGACACATGACAATAAACTCACTTGACTTTGACTATTCTATGTCCTGCGTTCAATAACAATGGTCTCCGTCTCCACCACCCTTACAGGCAATGCATTCCACAGCCTTTCAGTGAAGATTTGTTTTTGCTTTTATCGTTTTACCAATTAACATCAATCTTTCCTCCCCAGTTACTGACCACGCGCGTATCTTTATATCTCCCCTCTCTTTCTCTGTTTCCAAAGAAAATATCCCCAGCGTTGGATATCCGTCCTCACAGCGCTACACGCTTACAGAATTGAAAAGCGGTGGTTTCAAACTAAATGACCGGGAATGTAATGACTTTGTCAAAATTACCAAAAAATTAATTTTGCACAAGTACACAGCAGAGAAATAGGCCATCTGGCCCATCACTCCCATGCCGGCTCTTTGACACACCATTGTAATTAGTTCCGCACCCTTGTTCCTTCCCCATGTATACCCCTTATGAATATTTATCCAATTCGGTTTTTAAATTTGATTTGTAATGAATTTCGCCAACAAAATAGAGAGGGTACAGAGGAGATTTACTAGAATGTTGCCTGGGTTTCAACAGCTAAATTACAGAGATAGGTTGAATAAGTTCGGTCTTTATTCTCTGGAGCGCAGAAGGTTAAGGGGGGACTTGATAGAGGTCTTTAAAATGATGAGAGGGATAGACAGAGTTGATGTGGACAAGCTTTTCCCTTTGAGAATAGGGAAGATTCAAACAAGAGGACATGACTTTAGAATTAAGGGACAGAGGTTTAGGGGTAACATGAGGGGGAACTTCTTTACTCAGAGAGTGGTAGCGGTGTGGAATGAGCTTCCAGTGGAAGTGGTGGCGGCAGGTTCGTTGGTATCATTTAAAAATAAATTGGATAGGCATATGGATGAGAAGGGTATGGAGGGTTATGGTATGAGTGCAGGCAGGTGGGACTAAGGGAAAAAAGTTGTTCGGCACGGACTTGAAGGGCCGAGATGGCCTGTTTCCGTGCTGTAATTGTTATATGGTTATATCTTTAGAGTTCAGTTTAGATAAGGGATAAGGAAACGGGACCTTCGGCTGTGTAACCTACACACCTGTAGGTCTTTGGAGTGTGGGAGGACATCGGAGCACCTGGAGAAAGCCCACGTGGCCACAGGAAGAACGTGCAAACTCAGTATAGACAGCAGCCGTTGTCAGGATTGAACCCGGGTCTCTGGCACTGTGAGGCAGCAACTCTCCTGCTGCGCCACCGTGTGCAGGAAATGTTAGAATAAAGGGGAGGCCATTTAAGACTGAGGTGAGAAAAAACGTTTTCACCCAGAGAGTTGTGGATTTGTGGAATTCCCTGCCACAGAGGGCGGTGGAGGCCAAATCACTGAATGGACTTAAGAGAGAGTTAGATAGAGCTCTAGGGGCTAGTGGAATCAAGGGATATGGGGAGAAGGCAGGCACGGGTTATTGATAGGGAACGATCAGCCATGATCACAATGAATGGCGGTGCTGGCTCGAAGGGCCGAATGGCCTCCTCCTGCACCTATTTTCTGTGTTTCTATGTTTGACCAATTTAGCAAAGTGCTTTGAAGAAGCTCTTGAGCTGAATGTACTTGGGGTAATGAGAATTAATGGATTTGATCAGACACTGCATCAAAGGTCATTTGGAGTATCTCAGCGGGTCAGGTGGAATCTCTGGAAGACATGGTACACGAAAAATGCTGGAGAAACTCAGCGGGTGAGGCAGCACCTATGGAGAGAAGGAATTGGCGACATTTTGGGCCGAGACCCTACCTCAGACTGAAACATAGAAACATAGGTGCAGGAGTAGGCCATTCGGCCCTTCGAGCCTGCACCGCCATTCAATACGATCATGGCTGATCATCCAACTCAGTATCCCATACCTGCCTTCTCTCCATACCCCCTGATCCCTTTAGCAACAAGGGCCACATCTAACTCCCTCTTAAATATAGCCAATGAACTGGCTTCAACTACCTTCTGTGGTAGAGAATTCCAGAGACTCACCATTCTCTGTGTGAAAAATGTTTTCCTCATCTCGGTCCTAAAGGAATTCCCCCTTATCCTTCGACTGTGACCCCTTGTTCTGGACTCCCCCAACATCGAGAACAATCTTCCTGCATCTAGCCTGTCCAACCCCTGAAGAATTCTGTAAGTTTCTATAAGATCCCCCCTCAGTCTTCTAAATTCTAGCGAGTACAAGCCGAGTCTATCCAGTCTTTCCTCATATGAAAGTCCTGACATCCCAGGAATCTGTCTGGCGAACCTTCTCTGTACCCCCTCTATGGCAAGAATGTCTTTCTTCAGATTTGGAGACCAAAACTGTACGCAATACTCCAGGTGTGGCCTCACCAAGACCCTGTACAACTGCAGTAGAACCTCGCTGCTCCTACATTCAAATCCTTTTGCTATGAATGCTAACATATCGTTTGCTTTCTTCAGGAGAAGGGTCGAGACCCGAAACGTCGTAGATTCCTTCTCTTCATAGATGCTGCCTCCAGCACTATTTGACTACCTACGATTTTTCCAGCATCTGCAGTTCTTTCTTAAACAAACTCTGGAAGACATGGACAGGCGACTTTTTGAGTTGGGACGCTTCTTCCGTCTGGATAACACGGAATAGTCCACGTCCTCTAGTGATGTGTTGGTTGGTACATAGGTTACGACAGCTCTTTGTGTTCTACACCACATTCCAGCGTCCGCAGTTCCTAGTGCCTCTGTTCCTGCATGGTTGCAGCCTCAAATCATCCAAATATTGGCCGGTTGAATTTATATTCTCCGTTACACGATGTGCTAGGTGGTGTCACAGGTAGCGTTTGACTGCTGACTTGTGGCTGATCAGAACGGCCACACTGGAACAGCGTTCTCAAAGCCATTGTGAATAAAACCAAGAAATAAGGCAGAGTGCCAGAGGAATTGGCAACAGCGATAAGAGCAGAACTAGGCCATTCGGCCCATCAAGCCTATTCTGCCATTCAATCATGTCTGATCTATCTCTCCCTCCTAATCCCATTTCCCTGCCTTCTCCCCATAACCCCTGACACCCGTACCAATCAAGAATCTATCTATCCCTGCCTTAAATATATCCACTGACTTGCCCTCCGCAAAGAATTCCACAGATTCACCACCCTCTGACTATATAAATTCCTCCTCATCTCCTACATAAAAGAACGTCCTTTAATTCTGTGGCTGTGGCCTCTGGTCCTAGACTCTCCCTCTAGTGGAAACATCCTCTCCACATCCACTCTATCCAGGCCTTTCACTATTCTGTACATTTCAATGAGGTCCCCCTCGTCTTTCTAAACTCCAGCGAGTCCAGGCCCAGAGGTTGGCATCTGACTACGTCACCATTTAGTTTCTCCTCACAAGCCTTGACATCTTCCAGATGGCGTTAGGAACTGAAGGGGACAGGCGCCAGCACTCTGGGGAGCCGGCCACAAGGAGTGTTGGCGCCAAAAGGAATTTACAAGACGTTATTCGTATAAATAAACGCCGGTGCGCTGCTTCTAAACCCCCCTGGGCACTGTGGAAAATTCAAAGCTGCCAAGGAGTGCAGTATCTTAGTGGTTGCAACTGGACCGATGCCCACAGTCCTGGACCATTGATCGAGAGGGAGACGGGAGTTTAGACTTTGGAGATGCAGCGCGGAAATGCCGATTCCGTGCCGGCCAGCGATCACCGCGTACGCTGCCACTATCCGACATGCCAGGCGCAATTTACAATTTCCAGAAGCCAATCAGTCTCCAATCCTGTAGGTCTTTGGAGTGTGGGAGGAAACCGGAGCACCTGGAGAAAACCCACGTGGTCACAGGGTTCAAGAAGGAACTGCAGATGCTGGAAAATCGAAGGTTGACAAAAGTGCTGGAGAAACTCAGCGGGTGCGGCAGCATCTATGGAGCGAAGGAAATAGGCGACGTTTCGGGACGAAACACTAAGGGTTGCAGAGAAGCCCACAGATTCACAACTCTCTGGGTGAAAAAGTTTTTCCTCATCTCAGTCCTAAATGGCCTGTCCCTTATTCTTAAACTGTGACCCCTGTTTCTGGACTTCCCCAATATCGGGAACATTTCTCCTGCATCTAGCCTGTCCAATCCCTTAAGAATTTTAACGTGTTTCTTCTCTGTTAAATGTTTTACGTATGTTATATGTAACTGCGCGGGTCAGGCAGCATCTCTGGAGAAAAGGAATAGGTGACGTTTCGGGTCGAGACCCTTCTTCAGACTGAGAGTCAGGGGAGAGTCAACGGAGTCTGGGATGCGATTGGCTTTTCCAGGAATCTCCGGAAGTCTCAAGAACTGGACGCTGCTGGACAGACTTCAGTGCACAAGTCTATTAACAAATCAATTCTCCTTCTTGTTGTCGTGTTCCAGTGACACCAATAGGTTGAAAGATCTAGGCCAGTACCTAAAAATTGTTCTTCAAACCTGAAGCAGTCACAATGTCTGTAGTGTAGCATAAATCTCAAGGGTTAGTTTTAACTAAAATAAAATTGGTTGCAGCGTTAACTGTGGCCAATTCATCACATTCACATCTTTCTGAAGGTCTTGTGAAAACTGACACATAAATAAATATTCTGAATGTTTACAATGCATTTTTGGAGCTGACGTTTTTGACAAGGGGCGAGATTAGTTTCTGCAGTTTGTTACATAAGATATACTATCTAAAGATGGGAGCTGAGATTGTAAAGGAAGTTTATGCTGGGGCGAAGGAGGGTGTATTTTGAGGGACAGTTTGATGTTAGCTCGAGAAGGATGTTTTATTGGAACTCTTGTGTTCAGGACTAACTGGCCTGTCCCACTGTACGAGGTAATTCAAGAACTCTACCGAGTTTAAAAAAAAATCAAACTCGTGGTAAGTACGTAGAATGTACGTAGAGGCTACGTCGGAGCTCGTGGATGTCTCGTAGCGGCTCGTAACGCTAACGGCAGGTACTCGAGAAACAAGGTAACTTGTGAAGTTTTTACAGCACTGTGAAAAATGTCCACGAGAGCCCCGAGTACCTACGAGCGGCTATTACCGTACGTCTTCGAGTTCGATTCAGGTGAAACTCGGGAGAACTCTCGAATTACCTCGTACAGTGGGACAGGCCCTTGAAGATACTTTGCTTCCCGGTTGGAATTACTGTTGAGGCATCCCATAAAATATTTGCTCTTGCCTTGATGGTCGGCACGGTGGAGCAGTGGTAGAGCTGCTGCCTTACAGCGCCAGAGGCCCGGGTTAGATCCCGACTACGGGTGCCGTCTATCTGTACGGAGTTTGTATCTTCTCCCACCCACATTCCAAAGACGTACAGGTTTGTAGTTTAATCGGCTTGGTATAAATGTTAATTGTCCTGAGTGTGTGTAGGATAGTGTTCGTGTGCGGGGATCATTGGTTGGCGCGGACCCGGTGGGCCGAAGGGCCTGTTCCTGTGCTGTATCTCTGAACTAAGCTAAACTAAACCAGACTGTATACTGAACCGGTCCAGGCTAATCGGCCATTTACACCTTTCTGTCCACTGTTCTGGTTTGTCTGTCAGACAGAATTGTCAATTGCTTTTGCTTTAGAATGAATAGTTTAGTTTTAGTTCAGAGATGCAGTGCGGCCCTTCGGCCCACCGAGTCCGCACAGACCAGCGCTCCCTATCGCACACGTGCACTATCCATCACGCACTAGGATCAATTTACGATTGCACCAAGCCAATTTAACCTACAAATCCTGTGTGTCTTTGGAGTGTGGGAGGAAACCGGAGCTCCTGGAGGAAACCCACCCAGGTCACAGGGAGAACGTGCAAACTCCGTAGAGTCAGTATCGAACCCGGGCCTCTGGCGCTGTAAGGCAGCAACTCTACCGCCGTGCCGCCCACGGTTGTATCTACGTTTTATTTCCTCCTATACAGCAGCGTCAGCGCATTTATTGGCCGTAAAGCTCTTTTGATAATAACCCTTGCTGTTGAAAGTCTCTCCACTAACCTTGCTTGTGCTTTTGCAGTGTCAGTGTGGGCAATGCCATCAAGGATACTAACACCCACTCTCTGGTATCATTGCTCACGGTCAACAGGTCACAGTCAATCTCTTAACACCCTGCTCTCAGCCTCAATCACCTGGCGTATTGTTCCGCTCTCTGTCAGGAGAACCCACTGCCTGCATGGTGGATGCAGGCAGCGATCGGCTATTCCTTTGCAGAAACCCTAGATGTGGGGCCCAGATCAAAATCTACAGGCGTCTCGGGTTGTTGTGAAACGCTCTTCCTTCATCACCTAAAGAGAGTTAATAAATCGTGTGGTTTCCATAGAAACACTGCACATCGCTCCCCACAACATAAATAGTTCAACAGATGAAATATGTGCATGAAGGAAAACTGCAGGAGCAGCCCAGTCTTTAATTTCCCATTTTGTTTTTCCAATGAATTTGATTTAGCTCCCCGGTTAGTGGACTGGGAACAGTTTTATCCACGATAATAATTGTCAGGCTGTTGTTTTCCCCTTCATTCCCTTTCCCACGTCTAGACACAAAATGCTGGAGTAACTCAGCGGGGCAGGCGGCATCTGTGGAGAGAAGGAATGGGTGACGTTTCTTCAGTCTGAAGAAGGGTCTCGACCCGAAACGTCATCCATTCCTTCTCTCCAGGGATGCTGCCTGTCCCGCTGAGTTGCTCGGTTTAAACTGGCACCTGCAGTCCCTTCCTACACGTGTCTGGTTTAATCTGTTATTCAGCTGCTTGTAATTCAGAACGCCAATTCCGTCTGGGCCTACGGATTTTCCACCTGGGTCTACATGCAACAGCATTAGTTACCCACAAGCTAGGATCCACAGTCCAGGGCCAGAGGGCACAGCCTCAGAATAAAAGGACGTTCCTTTAGGAAGGAGATGAGGAGGAATTTCTTTAGCCAGAGGGTGGTGAATCTGTGGAATTCATTGCCCAGAATGGGCGGCACGGTGGCGCAGCGGTAGAGTTGCTGCCTTACAGCGAATGCAGCGCCAGAGACCCGGGTTCGATCCCGACTGCGTGTGCTGTCTGTACGGAGTTTGAACGTTCTCCCCGCGACCTGCGTGGGTTTTGTCCAAGATCTTCGGTTTCCCCCCACATTCCAAAGACGTACCGGTTTGTAGATAAATTGGCTTGGTGAATGTAAAAATTGCCCCTAGTGTATGTAGGGTAGTGTTAATATGCGGGGATCGCTGGTCGGCGCGGACCCGGTGCTGTACTCCGCGCTGTTTCTCTCAAACTATAACTGAAACTAAAGAAGGCTGTGGAGGCCAGGTCAATGGATATTTTTAAGGCAGAGACAGAGATAGAAAGATTATTGAGTAGTACGGGTGTCAGGAGTTATGAGGAGAAGGCAGGAGAATGGGGTTGGGAGGGAAGGATAGATCAGCCATTGGCTTATTCCTTGGCATGGAAGGTCAGCTTGGGTAAGTGGACCTTTGCAACTTGGGAGTCGATACCAATAGAGGACTCGAGCGGAATGCAATTAATTGAATGCTCCCATCTCTCCTCAGCCCAGAGTGAAGCAGCCGGCAGGGTGCTGATCAGAATCAGTTTGTCTCTGTCTCTCACTCTTTATTAACTCACCACGCAGCAGAAACTAATCTCACTTAAGACCCTTTGCTCTCAGACGTGAGGAACCTTCGCTTTGATCAGTCTGCTTTGGATTTAAGTCGGGTTAGCTTCTATGGTTAAGAGAGTTACCAGAGAATAATTCTTTAATTCCTGCAGCTTCATAGTTCAGTAATTATTTCCGTGGGATCTTCTCAAATGTGTTATTATGTATGCATGAAAGGAGGCCCTGGTTTAGGTAGAAGGCACAATGCGTAACCTATGTACACATTGAGTCTTCACGCTCCTGTACTGAATTTTTAGTGCTAAACACTTTAACTCCCCCTCCCATTCCCACACTGACCTTTCTGTCCTGGGCCTCCTCCTTTGTCAGAGTGAACCCCAACACAAATTGGAGGAACAGCACCTCATATTTCGCTTGGGCAGCTTACAAACCATCATATGAATATTGACTTCTCTAACTTCAAGGAACCCTTGCTTTCCATCTCTCTCTGTCCCTCCCCCACCCTAGGTCTCCTGACTAAATATTACCGATCGTACGCCACCTTGTCACCTTCCCCTCAGCTAACAATCAACCATTCTACATTTCCTTATTATCGTCCGCGTTGATCAGCCCTTTTCACACCTTACCCTCCCTACCTCGAGACTCCCTCTCCCCTGACTCTCAGTCTGAAGAAGAGTCCCGGCACGAAACGTCACCCATTCCTTCTCTCCAGAGATGCTGCCTGTCCCGCTGAGTTACTCCGGCGTTTTGTGCCCATGTCCCTGACGTTCCCGGGTCAAGACCCTTCTTCAGACTGAGAATCAGGGGAGTGGGAGACTAGAGATATGGAAAGGTAAGGAGTGAAAACGCCAGATCAAAGCAGACGATGATCAAGGAAATGGTCTTCTTCAAGCCCTTCCTCGTCTGTCAGTGTCGTCACCCGAAACGTCACCCGTTCCTTCTTTCCCATCGGGCAAAATGTATAGAAGAGTGAAAAGACACACCTGCAGATTCAGGGGCATTTTCTTCCCAGCTGTTATCAGGCAACTGAACCATCCTACACAACCAGAGAGCAGTCCTGAACTACTATCTACCTCTTTGGTGACCCTCGGACTATCCTTGATCGGACTTTGCTGGATCCTTGCACTAAACATTATTCCCTTACCATGTATCTGTACACTGTGGATGGCTGGGATGTAATCACGTATAGTCTTTCCGCTGGCTGGTCAGCGCGCAACAAAAGCTTCTCACTCTACCTCGGTACACGTGACAATAAACTAAACTGAAACTGAAATTGCCTGTCCGCTGAGTTATGGGCCTGTCCCACTTAGGAGCTTTTTTAGGCGACTACAGGCGACTAGTTTGTCGCCACATGTCCGCCGCTGGTCGCCGGGAGTCGTCTCCTCAGTCGCGTAAAAAGTCGTAGCGTCTTTTTGGTCGCCGCTAAGTTGACATTTTTTTGGGGACAGTGGGTTTTGACGCCAATGAGTGTAACCATATAACTATATAACAATTACAGCACAGAAACAGGCCCTCTCGGCCCTTCCAGTCCGTGCCGACCATTTATTTTCCCCTAGTCCCATCTACCTGCACTCAGACCATACCCCTCCATTCCCTTCCCGTCCATATACCTATCCACTTTACTTTTAAATGTTAAAATCGATCCTGCCTCCACCACTTCTACTGGAAGCTCATGCCACACAGCCACCACTCTCTGAGTAAAGAAGTTCCCCCTCATGTTACCCCTAAACTTCTGTCTCTTAATTCTCATGTCATGCCCTCTTGTTTGAATCTTCCCTACCCTCAATGGGAAAAGCTTATCCACGTCAACTCTGTCTATCCCTTTCATCATTTTACAGACCTCAATCAAGTCCCCCCTTAACCTTCTGCGCTCCAAAGAATAAAGACCTAACTTGTTCAACCTTTCTCTGTAACTTAGTTGCTGGAACCCAGGCAACATTCTAGTAAATCTCCTCTGTACTCTCTCTATTTTGTTGACATCCTTCCTATAATTAGGCGACCGAAATTGTACACCATACTCCAGAATTGGTCTTACCAATGCCTTGTACAATTTTAACATTACTTCCCTACTCCTATATTCAATGCTCTGATTTATAAAGGCCAGCACACCAAAAGCTTTCTTTACCACCCTATCTACATGCGATTCCACCTTCAGGGAACTATGCACAGTTATTCCTAGATCCCTCTGTTCCACAGCATTCCTCAATTCCCTACCATTTACCATGTACGTCCTATTTTGATTTGTCCTGCCAAGATGTAGCACCTCACACTTATCATTGCTTATCAGCGTAGCTCGACTTCTCCTGACGGAGGTGCTGTCGTAGGTTGTCGCCAGGATGACGTAGGTTGTCGCCGGTTTTTCAGGCGGCCTGCTACGACCATAACAGTCGCCGGCAGTTGTCTAAAAAAATCTGGCAAGTGCGACAGGCCCGTTACTCCAGCATTTTGTGTCTATCTTCTGTGTAAACCAGCGTCTGCAGTTCCTTCCGACATTTCTCCCTCCTGTGAGCGGGTCGCAGGTGTGAAAGTGCAGCAAAGATATCCATGTCCACAGATTAGCAGTTCACAGTGACAGATTGTTCAGCAGCTGGCTCTGTGAATAATTGACAAAACCTCAGTGTAATGGCCAGCAACAGGAGAGAGCTTAGAGTCACAGAGTCACAGAATGTGGGAGCAGGCCCTTCAGCCCAACTTGCCCACACCTGCTAACATGTCCCATCAACACTAGACCCACCTGCCTGCGTTTGGTCCACATCCCTCCAAACCTGTCCTATCCATGTACCTGTTTCTTAAATCTCAAGTCTCGACCCGAAATGTCACACAGTGTAAAAATAAGGAGTAAGCCATTTAGAACGGAGACGAGGAAACACTTTTTCTCACAGAGAGTGGTGAGTCTGTGGCATTCTCTGCCTCAGAGGGCGGTGGAGGCCGGTTCTCTGGATGCTTTCAAGAGAGAGCCAGATAGGGCTCTTAAAAATAGCGTAGTCAGGGGATATGGGGAGAAGGCAGGAACGGGGTACTGATTGGGGATGATCAGCCATGATCACATTGAATGGCGGTGCTGGCTCGTAGGGCCGAATGGCCTACTCCTGCACCTATTGTCTATTGTCTATTGTGAGGCAGCATCTATGGAGCGAAGGAATAGGTGACGTTTCGAGTCTCGACCCGAAACGTCACCTATTCCTTCGCTCCATAGATGCTGCCGCACGCGCTGAGTTTCTCCAGCATTTTTGTCTACTTTTGAGCTTAATTTCATTGCTTTGATGAACATTACTTTTAGTATTGGCGAATGGGAGATTGGGCTATTAAATGAATAGGCGGTAATTATCCAGAGACTGATCACAGTCAGATAGTTGGTGAAGCATTCAACCAAGGGCCCAGAATCTTGGACCGCTGGTCTGACTGCATAACTCACCAGTCCAAACAGCCTGGGGCATTTGTATTAAGGTCATAAGGACATAAGTGATAGGAGTAGAATTAGGCCATTCGGCCCATCAGGTCTACTCCGCCATTCAATCATGTCTGATCTATCTCTCCCTCCCAACCCCATTTTCCTGCCTTCTCCCCGTAACCTCTGACACCTGTACGAATCAAAAATATATCTAAGCTTTTGGTGTGCTGGCCTTTATAAATCAGAGCATTGAATATAGGAGTAGGGAAGTAATGTTAAAATTGTACAAGGCATTGGTGAGACCAATTCTGGAGTATGGTGTACAATTTTGGTCGCCTAATTATAGGAAGGATGTCAACAAAATAGAGAGAGTACAGAGGAGATTTACTAGAATGTTGCCTGGGTTCCAGCATCTAAGTTACAGAGAAAGGTTGAACAAGTTAGGTCTTTATTCTTTGGAGCGCAGAAGGTTAAGGGGGGACTTGATTGAGGTCTTTAAAATGATGAAAGGGATAGACAGAGTTGACGTGGATAAGCTTTTCCCATTGAGGGTAGGGAAGATTCAAACAAGAGGGCATGACATGAGAATGAAGGGACAGAAGTTTAGGGGTAACATGAGGGGGAACGTCTCTACTCAGAGAGTGGTGGCTGTGTGGAATGATCTTCCAGCAGAAGTGGTGGAGGCAGGATCGATTTTAACATTTAAAAGTAAAGTGGATAGGTATATGGACGGGAAAGGAATGGAGGGGTATGGTCTGAGTGCAGGTAGATGGGACTAGGGGAAAATAAATGTTCGGCACGGACTGGAAGGGCCGAGAAGGCCCGTTTCCGTGCTGTAATTGTTATATGGTTTATACTTAATTTGGAAAGGCAATAGGCATTTTAGCCATGGTAAACTGAGTCTATGGGCCACATATTGACACAGCTGGTAGAACTGCTGCCTGTCCGTGCCTGAGGCCTGGGTTCGATCCTGACCTCAGGTGCTGTCGGAGCAGAGTTTGTACGTTCCCCCCCCTGCAATTACGTGGGTTTTCTCCGGCTGCTCCCGTTTCCTCCCACATTCCAAAGTCGTACAGGTTTGCGGGTCAGTTGGCCCCTGTAAATAGCCCTTATAGTGTAGGATGGAACTAGAGCGTTGGTCGGCGTGGACCGGGCTCGGACTACAGCGGTAGAGCAGCAGCGGAGGACACCGCGGCTGCCAGGACAACGGGCCTTCATGGTCAGATCAAGATCTCTGCACTTACAACGACTGGGACTTGGAAATGGAGCCAAATCTGGCGACCCTGTATACTGTCTCAGTGTACTACTGATGTACACATGTACTGCGTCTGACATGCTTAGCTGAGATGCATCTAAGAGAATATGTACAGTATACATATACTGAGCTGTATACAAAAGTGAATATCACGGCACAGACTGGAAGGGCCGAGAAGGCCTGTTCCGTGCTGTAATTGTTATCACTGTACCTCGGTACGTTGGACACATAAAGAACCATCCCCTACCATGCCAAGTACCATACCATACTACGTCTTTGGGATGTGGGAGGAAACCGGAGCACCCGGAGGAAACCCACCTGGTCAGAGTGAGAATGTGCAAAACTCCACACAGACAGCAGCCGAGGCTGGGATCGAACCTGGGTCTGTGGCGCTGTGAGACACCAACTGTACCAGCTGCTGCACCACTGTGCCACCCTGTGTGGCCATCTGCCCACCGGCTTGCCCCATGACACTAAGACGGCGGAGAAGAAAGGCTTGAAGAAGAATATTTCCTTCATCATCGTCTGCTTTCATCTGGAGATAGACACCAAAAGCTGGAGTAATAGCCCTGTCTCACTGTATGAGTTCATTCAAGCTCATTCTCCCGGGTTTGCCCTGATTTGAACTCGGAGATTTACGGTAATGGCCGCTCGTCGGTACTCGGGGCTCTCGTGGACATTTTTCAACGTGTTCACAAGTCTTCCCGAGCTTACCGTGTTTCCCCAGTACCTGCCGTTAGTGTTACGAGCCGCCGAGAGACGTCCCCGAGCTCCGACATACCCACTACGTACATTCCACGAGTCTGATTTTTTTTTAAACTCAGGAGAGGTCTTGAATGAACTCGTACAGTGGGACAGGGCTTTAACTCAGCGGGGAAGGCAGCATCTCTGGAGAGAAGGAATGGGTCTGAAGAAGGGTCTCGATCCGAAACGTCACCCATTCCTTCTCTCCAGTGATGCTGCCTGTCCCGCTGAGTTACTCCAGCATTTTGTGTCTGTCTAAGAAGAAAGGCTTGTTCAGAGGTTTCAGGGGAGCAGAAGCTTTGTTTTAATTTGCATTCTGTTCACCTCTGGTCAATCAATAAATCGTTATGGTGCTTTGTGTTACAGTCTCTGCCCATGATTCATGGCCTCAATATAAATGGCACGGCCAATGTCATTGTGCTGCTGTCTTTGTATCGGAATGTTTGCAGCCCACTGAAGGTTAATGGCTTTCTGTGGCGGAAGGAACTGCGGAATCTGGTTTAAACTGGAGATAGATATAGAAAGCTGGAGTAACTCAGCGGGTCCGGCAGCATCTCCGGAGAAAAGGAATAGGTGACGTTTCAGGTCGAGAACCCTTCTTCAGACTGGGAGTCACGAGAGGGAAACGAGAGATATAGAACAAATGAATGAAAGATGTGCAAACAAATGACGATGATAAAGGGAACGGGCCATTGTTAGATGAGAACGTGTACAGACAATGGGACTCAACAAGACGACTTGGAAGCTGGTACGACTGGTGGGGGAGGGATGGGGGGGGGGGTGCAGTTAAGGGCCTGTCCTACCAGCATGCAACTCCATGCGATGAACGCGATCAAACTAGAAGCGGGGGCCGCGCGGAGGTCGGGTGATCCCTGTACAGGGCCGTTCCCACCAGCATGCGCCTGCGTGCGGCAAGCGCGACCAAACCGGCAGCGAGGGCCGCGCGGAGGTCGGGTGAGTGGCGCAACGCGGCACAAAGTGAGGCGAACTTGGAGCGAAGTCTAAGGTAAGTTCGCCAGGACAGAGAGGGACACACAGAGAGGGGCACAGAGGCACACACAGAGAGGGCCATGGAGCCACACACAGAGAGGGTCACGGAGGCATCTACAGAGAGGGTCACGGAGGCACGATGTCGGGGCGGTGTGTAATGCGTCGAGCCGACAAGCCGTTGCCGCGCGGCATTTTCGAACATAGTCAGTTTTTCGGAGCCCCGCGCGATGTCGGGACGAACTCCGCACAATTCCGCACGACTCCGGCGATCGAAGTGAGACCGGCCCCGCGACCACGTTAGGTCGCGCTCATCGCATGGAGTTGCATGCTGGTGGGACAGGACCTTTACTGGTTCCAATGGGAGGGTTTGGCAAGATAGGGTACGGCTATGGAATATCCTTTGTACCCTTGTATCCTGTACCTGTAAACTGTGTAGGAAGGAACTGCAGATGCTGGTTTCTACCGAAGATTAGACGCAAAATGCTGGAGTAACTCAGCGGGACAGGCAGCACCTCTGGAGAGAAGGAATGGGTGACGTTTCGAGTCGAGACCCTTCTTTAGTCTTGGTCATTGCTTAAATATGGGTGGTCCAGAAGTTGCTGGTGATATTTACTCCTAGCAACTTGAGGTAGACAAAAGTGCTGGAGAAACTCAGCGGGTGCAGCAGCATCTAAGGAGCGAAGAAAATAGGCAACGTTTCGGGCCGAAACCCTTCTTCAGACTGATGTAAGGTGGGGGGGTGGGGAGACGAAAGGAGAAAGGAAGAGGAGGAGCCCGCGGGCTGAGGGAGAGCTGAGAAGGGGAGGAGACAGCAAGGGCTACCGGAAATTGGAGAAGTCAATATGGCATTGTCAATCCAAACTGGGGTATGTGGACCACTTCGTTTCCTGAAGTCGATCGCTCTCGTCTTTGTCTTGCTGACATTGAGGGTTGTCTTGTGTTTGTTGTCTTGACATCAGGTCACAAAGTTCTCAATCTCCTTCCTCTGTTCTGTCTCATCATTATTTGATGCTGGCGTCGTCTGCGGATTTGTAGATTTAATTGGATTTATACTTTGCTGCAGAGTTGTGAGTGTATAAGGAGTATAGAAGAGTATATCCTGTGGAGCACCAGTTTAGTTTAGTTTTACAGATACAGCGCGGAAACAGGCCCCTCAGCCCACCGGGTCTGCGCCGACCAGATATCCCTGCACATTAACGCTACCTCACATCCACTAGGGACAATTTTTACATTTACCAAGCCAATTAACCTGCAAACCTGAACGTCTTTGGAGTGTGGGAGGAAACCGAAGATCTCAGAGAAAACCCACGCGGGTCACGGGGAGAACGTGCAAACACCATACAGACAGCGCCCGTAGTCGGGGTCGAACCCAGGTCTCCGGCGCTGCATTCGTTGTGATGCAGCCACTCTACCGCTGCGCCACTGTGATAATCGTAGAGGATGATTAGTCCTCTAACCTCACTGGTGGTGGTCTGATGGTCAGGAGGTCGTGGATCCAGTATCATGCAATCATGTATAGTCTATCCGCTGACTGCATAGCACGCACCAAAAAAGCTTTTCACCGCACCTCTGTGCACATGACAGTAATAAACTAGACTCCAATACAGGCAAAGGACAAAGAGTCAAAGAGTGATGCAGCATGGAAGCATGCTCTTCACACCAACTCATCCACGCAGACTGGTGCCCCATCTAAACTAGTCCCATTTGCCAGGAGGTATTAACCACAGGGAGAGGTTAGTTTAGAGATACAGCGTGGAAACTGGCCCTTCGGCCCACCGAGTCCGTGCCGACCCGCGATCCTTGTTCAATGGCACTAACCTACACACTTGGGACAATTTACTATCTTTACCAAAGCCAATTAACAGACGAACCGGCACGTCTTTGGAGTGTGGGAGGTCAGAGAAACCCCACGCAGATCACAGGGAGAACGTACAAACTCTGCACAGACAGCACCCGTAGTCGGGATCGAACCCGGGTCGCTGGCGTTGGGAGGCAGCTGCGCCACCGTGCGGACCGAGAATTTGGACAAACAAGGATTGTTTTATCCGGAACGCCGGAGCTTGCGGGGAAACCTAGTAGAAATATATAAAATATATAAAATATAAGAGACATAGATAGGGTAGAACAGTCAGAATATTTTTTTTCCTTGGAATGGAAATATCAAATACCCGGGGAGTATTTTAGGTGAGAGGGGCAGATGCTTTTCACACAGATGGTGGTGTGTGTCTAGAATGTGCTGCCGGGGGTGGTGGTGGAGGCAGATATGATAGTGGCATTTTAAGAACCACTCGTTTCCCGAGGTTGCGGGGAATGGAGGGAGATGGATTATGTGCAGGTCAATTAAAGCTGGTCTGGGCATCCTGTTCGCCACAGACATTGTGGGCTGAAGGGCCTGGTTGATTAGGACGAGTGTCACAGTTTATAGGGAGGAGGCAGGAGAATGGGGTTAGGAGGGAGAGATAGATCAGGCATGATTGAACGGTGGAGTAGACTTGATGGGCCGAATGGCCTAATTCTACCCCGATCGCTCATGACCTTATGACTGTGCTTGTTCTGTCAAAGTCAAACTTTATTGTCATTTAGAAATACATCGATATATGCAGTTCCAAACAAAATTCTGTTGCATTTGGCTCCCTGTGCAACACGATAATTAACGGAAGGATAAACATGGATAAAAGGATAAAATAGACAATGGTGGCAGCCCATTACATGGCATTCAGGAGTCTGATGGCTCGTGGGAAGAAGCTGTTGCAGAACCTTGATGTTCTGCTCCTTATAGAAACATAGAAATTAGGTGCAGCAGTAGGCCATTCGGCCCTTCGAGCCTGCACCGCCATTCAATATGATCATGGCTGATCATCCAACTCAGTATCCCGTACCTGCCTTCTCTTCATACCCTCTGATCCCTTTTAGCCACAAGGGCCACATCTAACTCCCTCTTAAATATAGCCAATGAACTGGCCTCAACTACCCTCTGTGGCAGAGAGTTCCAGAGACCCACCACTCTCTGTGTGAAAAAAGTCCTTCTCATCTCGGTCCTAAAGGATTTCCCCCTTATCCTTAAGCTGTGACCCCTTGTCCTGTTATGCTACGATATCTTTTGCCCGAGGGCAGCAGAGTGACCAGTCCGTGATGGAGATGTGTGGGGTCCTTTATAATACTGTACTCTTGATAGGCCAGTCCCTGGAGTTGCGAGGGAGTGGTGTATTATGAAACCACTTCATACATCTTGTTACTTAACGCGCACCTTTACAATTAGGCCCAGCCACATTGCAGCCGCCACAGCAATTGACCTCAAATTATTTATTCACTATTGACCGATAAATAACCTGTTGTAACTCACCGAGAGATCCCCCCCCCCCCGACAGGAGGATGGTCCTGTTCATTTGGAGCTGCTGGTTGCTAGGGAATAGTCCTTTAGCAACTGGCGATGCCTCGAGCAGACAGAGGAATCAAGCTGCTATGGATGTTAGTTGGTGATGTGCAGAGTACTGCCCTGCCGGCTACAAGGTTAGATGGTTCGGAAGGTTAGACGGCACCGGTCTCCAGCATAACATGGCTGCACCCTGCGGTTTACCCTGACGTATCTCCACCAGGGTCCGTCCGTTGTGCAGGGAGGGTGATAGCAAAGTGTTACTGGAATGCACTGTGGCTGTCGCCCGCTGTATGTGGAGAGGGAGGGGGGTTTTGCCCCATATCTGCGCTCTCCACTCCGCCTGGGACTTCACCATCTCCCGGTTCCAAACACTTTAACTCCCCCCCCCACCCCCCCTCCCATTCCCACACTGTCCGTGACCTCTCCCCCCGACATCAGTCTGGAGAAGGGTCCCGACCCGAAACGTCGCCCATTCCTTCTCTCCAGAGATGCTGCCTGTCCCGCTGAGTTACTCCAGCATTTTGCGTCTAATCTTCGGTTTAAACCAGCAACTGCGGTTCCTTCCCCCACACTGACCGTTCTGTCCTGGGCCTCCTCCATTGTCAGAATGAGGCCCAACACACATTGGAGGACCAGCACCTCATATTTCGCTTGGGCAGCTTACACCCCAGCGGTATGAACATTGACTTCTCTAACTTCAAGTAACCCTTGCTTTCCGTCCCTCCCCTATCGCAGTTCTCCTACTAGTTCCACTGTCCTCCTGATTCATTTTACTGTTTGTACGCCTTATTGTCACCTTCCCCCCAGCCAACGTGTACCCCTCCATATCTCGAGTTTCCCTCTCCCCTGACTCTCAGTCTGAGGAAGGGTCTCGACCCGAAATGTCACCCATTCCTTCTCTCCAGAGATGTGGCCTGTCCCGCTAAGTAACTTCAGCAGTTTGTGTCTACCTTTAGCCTACTTTAGTTAAGAGATGCGGCGCGGAAACCAGGCCCTTCGGCCCACCGAGTCCGTGCCGACCATCGATCACCCTGAACACACTGGCACTATCCCACACACGAGGGACAATTTATGATTTTTACTGAAGCCAATTAACCTACAAACACGTATGTCTTTGGCGTGCGGGAGGAAACCGGAGCACCCGGAGAAAACTCACATGGTCACGGGGAGAACGTACAAACTCTGTACAGACAGCACCCGTAGTCAGGATCGAACCTGGGCCTCTGACGCTATAAAGGCAGCAATTCTACCGCTGCGTCACGGTACCACCATTCACTTAATGAACGGACAAGGAGGATAGCCGGACATAGTATTTTATTTAGGTTATAGCATGGATCAGGCCCTTTGGCCCATCGAGTCCCACACTGACCAGTTATCACATTCACACTAGTTCCATGTTATCCCATTTTCTCATCCACTGCTGACACACTAGAGGCAATGTATAGAGGCTAATTAACTTATAGACCCAGAAGTCTTTGCGATGTGGGAGGAAACGGGAAAACCCAAGCTGTCACAGGGAGAACATGCGAACTCCACACGGACAGCACCCGAGATCAGGATCGAACCTGTCACTGTGAGGCTGTAGCCTCTACCTGCTGAGCCACTGTGCCACATCCCTGCAATCTGAAGCCGTAGCTCTCTACAATTAATGAATGAATGCCTTTAGTATAGAATTTCTGTTACTGATATGACCATCTGAATTGTAAGTGGGCTCAGAGTGCAAACCTCACCCAGGTATTTAGCAGAAGTGGTGGCATCTGATCTGAAGTAGTTAAATGCTCAGCAAAATAACAGAGGGTAGGTTTTCCTACAGCCACTTGCATTGGATAGTCTAATTATAGTTTAGAGATACAGCGCGGAAATAGGCCCTCCGGCCCACTGAGTCCGCACCGACCAGCGATCCCCACACACTCGCACTATCCTACACACACCAGGGACAATTTTACACTTATGCGGGAGGAGTCCGCAACTCCCGGGGAAACCCCACGCAGTCACGGGGAGAACGTACAAACTCTGCACAGACAGCACCTGTTGTCGGGATCGAACCTGTGTCTCTGGCGCTATAAGGCAGCAACACTACCGCTTTTTACTTTTACGACCTTTTACTCTACTTTTAGTTTCAGATAAACAGCATGGAAACAGGCCCTTCGTCCCATATAATATAACCATATAACAATTACAGCACGGAAACAGGCCTTCTCGGCCCTTCCTAGTCCGTGCCGACCATTCATTTTCCCCTAGTCCCATCTAATATAACCCACCTGAGTCCTGCCCCGCCTCACCCGTCCCGGCGTAGTGCAGCCCGTGGAGTGCAGCAGCAGCAGCGCCTCGCCCGTGGCCCCGTTGGTCGGTCGGCAGCCCGGCCAGCTGTCCGACCTGCGGGCCTTCGTTTACTGCCAACACCACCACCACCCCTCCACCTCATGTCCGATCATCGGTTCATGAGTTGGACGGGGCGCTGGACTTTGCGCGCGACGTTGCATGGTCCGGGCCAAAACTCCTCAGCTGACCCACCGGCTGGGCTTTGTGTGCAGTCCAGCACCCGGGGCCAACTCATCATTCACCCAGCCACGGCCGAGTCGGTCAACGGATTGCCGTCGGGAATTTGTCCCGTATTTTGACATTTTGTCCCTTATTTGGGAGTGAGGAAGTTGGCAGTTCCCTGGATCTCACCCATTCAATGGCAGAGAAAGGACCGTAATCCTGGGATCACCTTGGAGCTGGCAATGGGCAGGCACGACTGCTCCTCAACCCCATCTGGTGGTAGAGGTGTGTAACTGCCAGGGACGGTGGAGAGGAATGGAAGGATTCAAGGAGGTGCACCAGTTGTCAGATGCTGGAATCTGGAGCAAAGTACAGGCGCATTGGTAGACTTGCTGCTCCCCCCTTTCTGTCGTGGGGTAGACTGACAACCCCCCCCCCCCCCCCACCCTTCCAAATCTTTGCACATCCCCCAATCCAGGACTTTCCGCTCTTAGAATAAAGGGGAGGTCATTTAAGACTGAGGTGAGAAAAGACTTTTTCACCCAGAGAGTTGTGAATTTATGGAATTCCCTGCCACAGAGGGCAGTGGAGGCCAAATCACTGGATGGATTTAAGAGAGAGTTAGATAGAACTCTAGGGGCTAGTGTAGTCAAGGGATATGGGGAGAAGGCAGGTACGGGTTATTGATAGGGGACGATCAGCCATGATCACAATGAATGGCGGTGCTGGCTCGACGGGCCGAATGGCCTCCTCCTGCACCTATTTTCTATGTTTCTATGACACTTTAATTCCAGGTTTCATGATGTATCGTGTTGTTTTACGACTGTTGGCAGAACAATTTCCCTCCTGGGATAAATAACGTTTTATCGTATCGTGTCGTATCATTTCTAGCGCTGGAGACCCAGGTTCGATCCCGACCACGGGTGCTTGTTTGTACGGAGCTTGTACGTTCTCCCCGTGACCTGCGTGGGTTTCCTCCGGGATCTCCGGTTTCCCTCCCCCACACTCCAAAGCCGTACAGATTTGTCGATTAATTGGCTTGGTAACATCGTAACTTTGTCCCGTGTGTGTGTGTGTGTGTGTGTGTGTGTGTGTGTGTGTGTGTGTAGAGGACAGTGTTAATGTGCGGGGATCGCTGTTCGGCGCGGACTGGGTGGGCCGAAGGGCCTGTTTCCGCCCTGTATGTCTAAAACTCGACTAAACTGACCACAGCTTCGTGGTAGTCGGCGGTAACGTGGCGCTGACACCTGTCTCGTGGCGACATCAGAGAACCAGGCGCTCGACGGAACGACGGGCAGCGGATAAAATGACATCGGCTGGTGGTGGAGCCACCCAGAAACCTCTCCGTTTTATGACGACTTCAGAGAGTTTAACTTAAAGCGCGTCGTGGGACCGCGTCTTGCAACGAAAGATCGAGAGAGAGAGAGAGAGAGAGAGAGGGGGGGGGGTTATAATGGGCCAGTGGGATTTGTCGTTACCCGCTCAGCTTTACTTCAAAATCGCAAATAAACCCTGCAGGTTTCAAATATCTCTCACTCCCATGTCCCTTACTAAACGTTATATAAACGACTCAAGTATCAGGATACATCAGTTGGGCCGAGTGAAGACTTTGTCCTGATGAAAGACACAGGAGACGGCCTAAGTTATGGGGAGATATTGGGCAGACTAGGACTTAATTCAGAGTGCAGGAGGCTGATGGTTGATCGTACAGAGGTGTATAAATTCATGGGAATAGACAATAATGGACAACAGGTGCAGGAGGCCATTCGGCCCTTCGAGCCAGCGCAGCCATTCACTGTGATCATTGTTGATCATCCACAATCAGTACCCCGTTCCTGCCTCCTCCCCATATCCCTTGACTCCGCTATCTTTAAGACCTCTATCCAACTCTCTTTTGAAAGCATCCAGAGAATTGGCCTCCACTGCGTTCTGAGGCAGAGAATTCCACAGATTCACAACCCTCTGGGTGAAAAAGTTTTTCCTCATCTCCGTTCTAAATGGCTCGCCCCTTATTCTTAAACTGTGGCCCCTGGTGAACATAGGGTGAATGCACAGGCTAGGAGATTCAAGAACTAGAGGGCATGGAGTCATACAGTATGGAAAGAAGCCATTCGGCCCAACTTGCCCAGGCTGACCCCATCTTACACTAATCCCACCTGTCGGCGTTTGGCCCATACCCCTCTAAACCTGCCCTATCCATGACATGGGTTTATAATGAGTGGGGACAGATTTAATAAGGAATGTGAGGGGCAATGTTTTCACACAGAAGGGTGGTTGGTATGTGGAACGAGCTGCCGGAGGAGATAGTTGAGGCAGGTACTACCACAACCTTTAAAAGACATTTGGACAGCTACATGGATATGAGCCAAACGCAGGTAACTGGAACTAGCTTAGGCGGGGCATGTTGGTCGGAATGGACAAGGGGCCTGATTTCATGCTGGATGCCTCTATGCTGCCTGACCGACCGAGTTCCTCCAGTGCAAGTTATTGGAGTAGAATTTGGCCTTTCGGACCAGAAAGTCTACTCCACCACCCAGTCATGGCTGATCTGTCTTTTCCTGTCAACCCCATTCTCCTGCCTTCTCCCCATAACCCCCGACACCCGTACTAATCAATTCCAGCAACTGCGGTTCCGTGTGACTCCTTTACGAGAGTGGAGATGCTTTGAATTGGCTATTCCGGGGTGGGAGTTTGCAACCTTCACGTGGTCCGTCCTGTTTCGACAAATGCAATCGACCCGGCGTGCACAATCAAATAAGATCTAATAGAACAAGTTGTCCTACAACTTTAGGCTGTGCACGCCATACGCAAGAAGAAGAAGAAGAATTGGCTATTCCCATTCCACCATATCGGCTTGGCCCAGATTGGGAGCATTTGAAGCAGCCCCCCTGACATTGCCCACATGAGCTGCCAACTAGATGGCCGTGCTATTCAAGACCTGCAGTGTTTGAGCTCGCTAAGGGAGAGCTCCTGATCGCAGGCCTCTGCAGTTGAGAAGTAGTTAACATCCCGAGCAGGGCTGGTGCAACAGCTGGGCAAACAAAACGGGTTACTAAATATCTGGCTGGTCAACGAAACCAAGCATTTCGAGAAGCATCTCAACTTGCACCAGGGGCCGCATAGTTTGTGAATCCCATCGCCAGTTCTCAGCATGTATAGTTTAGTTTAGAGATGCAGCGCGGAAACAGGCCCTTCGGCCCCACCGAGCCCGTGCCGACCAGCGATCCCCGTGCACTGATGCTATCCCACACACACCAGGGACAATTTACAATTGCACCGAGCCAATGAACCTACAAACCTGTACGTCTTTGGAGCGTGGGAGGAAACCGGAGATCCCGGAGAAATCCCACGCAGGTCACGGGGAGAACGTACAAACTCCCCGCAGATAAGCACCCGTAGTCGGGATCGAACCCGGGTCTCTGGAGCTGCAAGGCAGCAACTCTACCGCTGCGCCACCGTGTCCCGCCCATGTATTGAATCTTTTCTGCTTTATTCTTAATCTGAACTTCAGATGATATTATGTCTGGGCTGTTTTGATCGGTCTCAGTTGATTGATATTTCCATTTTAACCCTTCGAATACTGCAGACCTGTGGAGATATAGTGCGGGGGCACGGTGGTGCAGCGGTAGAGTTGCAGATTTACAGCGCCAGCAACCCAGGTCCTGTGACCAAGTGGGTTTCCACGGGAGCTCCGGTTTCCTCCCACATCCCAAGGAGGTGCAGGTTTGTAGGTGAACTAGTTTCTCTTAAATTGTGGGTTTACACAAAAAGCTGGAGAAACTCAGTGGGTGCAGCAGCATCTAAGGAGCGAAGGAGATAGGCGACATTTCGGGTCGAGACCCTTCTTCAGACTGGTCAGGGATCAGGGAAACGAGAGATATAGACGGTGATGTGGAGAGATAAAGAACAATGAATGAAAGATATGCAAAAAAGTATCGATGATAAAGGAAACAGGCCATTGTAAGCTGTTAATGGCCATTCTCTTAAATTGTCCCTAGTGTGTAGCATAAGACAATTGCTTGTCGGCACAGGCTCGATGGGCCGAAGGGCCTGTTTCCACGCTGTATCTTTAATGTAAAGTAAGATCTCTTGTTAAACAAAATCAGTTCACACATTAACGTTGACAACAGGTTAGCATGTGTTCATGTGTGCCTTTACTACAGGCAGCCTTAACCACATTGACAGCAAGTAGCAAGTAGGCTTGACCTTGGGGATGGGGTCTTTGGATATCAACAAGAAGAGGAGCCTCATACTTTAGGCGGCACGGTGGCGCTGCTGGTAGAATCGCTGCCTCACAGCGCCAGAGACCCGGTTTTGATCCTGACCTCGGGTGCTGTCTGCGTGGAGTTTCCACGTTCCACGTGCGGGCTTGTTGGGTATACTGCCCCGAGTGCGTAAGGAGTGGATGTGAATGTGGGATAGCATTTGAAAAAAACGAATAAAAAGATTTTAAAAGAAAGAAAGTGGGATAGCATAGAACTAGTGTGAACGGGTGATCGATGATCACGGTGGGCCGAAAGGCCAGCTTGTAACCCTGTGTCCTTCAGACAATCAATCAATGAAATGCTTGGGGAATGATATTTTATCAGTGTTTGGGGAGTAGTGATTAATCTCTCACAACACCAGAGACCCGGGTTCGATCCTGACTACGGGTGCTGTCGGTACGGAGTTTGCACGTCCTCCCTTTGAACACGTGGGTTTTCTCCGGGTGCTCCGGTTTCCTCCCACATTCCATAGACGTGCAGGTTAGTTGGCCTCTGTAATTTGTCCCGCATGTGCAGGATAGAACTAGTGTACAGGGTGATCGCGGGTTAGCATGGACTCGCTGGGCCGAAGGGCCTGTTTCCGCGCTGTACCACCAAAACCAAAACCAGAACCTCCACCGGGATCTCTGCTCTCTGCACATTTCCATGACAGTATAAATGCAAGGTGGAATAAGCGTGTGAGTAATTAGATTGCCCTTTCAAAGGGTCGGGTCAGGCATTGAATTGCTTGGATTTCTCCCTTCCATTAACCTACAAACCGACATTAGCAATGCAAATCTTTCCTGTTTCGTCTCTTTCAACTTGCCTGTTGAAAAATTCAAAGTAATATATTGTGAAATATTAATTAGGACTGCTGGTTGACCCAATGAGGAGCCATCTGGATGGGAACTCAGCCGGGACCAGAGAAGGAGTCCAGAGACCAGAGTCTGAAGAAGGGTCTCAACCTGAAACGTCACCCATTCCTTCTCTCCAGAGATGCTGCCTGCTGCGGGTGATCGATGGTCGGCGTGGACCAAAAGGCCTGTTTTAATGCTGGGTTACACAAAAGGCTGGAGAAAGTCAGCGGGTGCAGCAGCATCTAAGGAGCGAAGGAGATAGCCGACGTTTTGGGTCGAGACCCTTCTTCAGACTGGTCAGGGATCAGGGAAACGAGAGATATAGACGGTGATGTGGAGAGATAAAGAACAATGAATGAAAGATATGCAAAAAAGTATCGATGACAAAGGAAACAGGCCATTGTAAGCTGTTTGTAGTGTGAAAATTAGAAGCTAGTGCGACTTGGGTGGGGGAGAGATAGAGAGAGAAGGAATGCCAGGGCTCGAGGGCTGAGGGAGAGGTGGGAAGGGGAGGAGGCAGCCTGGGTTAACAGAATTGAGAAAATTCAATGTTTAAGCCCAGAGGATGCAGACTCCCCAAGCGGAATATGGGGTGCTGTTCCTCCAACTTGCGGTGTCGCTCACTCTGGCCGTGGAGGAGGCCCAGGACCGAGAGGTCGGATACGGAATGGGAGGGGGAGTTGAAGTGCTGAGCCACCGGGAGGTCAGGTTGGTTAATGCGGACCGAGCGGAGGTGTTCGGCGAAACGATCGCCTACCCTCCGCTTGGTCTCGCCGATATAGATCAGTTTTAATGCTGTATCTTCCAATCAATCAATAAAAGCTTGGGTCTGATACTATATCAGTGCGTGTGGAGTGGTAAATAGGGTGTTTTGTTGGTGTTTGGAAGTGTCTGGGCATGGACTCTGGCAGCTTGATCAATACATGGGTGAGGAGTCTCAAGAATGTTTAGTTTAGTTCAGTTTAGAGATACAGCGCCGAAACCGGCCCTTCGGCCCACCGAGCCATACTGACCCGCGATGCCCGCTCATTTTACACTATCCTGCACACAATAGGGACAATTTCACATTTACACCAATTAACCTACAGACCTGTACGTCTTTGGAGTGTGGGAGTGTGGGAACCGAAGATTCTCAGAGAAAACCCACGCAGGTCACGGGGAGAGAACGTACAAACTCCCTGCAGACAAGCACCCGTAGACGGGATCGAACCCGGGTCCCTGGTGCTGTAAGGCAGTAAGTAACTCTCCTGCAATGGGGGGGGGGTTGTGAGCTTGGATGGAGATGTGGGGTGAATACTAGGGGAGTTTGAAGAGCACTTGAGGATCCAAAATTGCCACTGAGCGCATTGGCTACCAGGCAGCCAGCCACATATGCTCCTGAGACACGAGTTATTTGTAGGAGGTGCTTCAGAGCATTGTAAGGTGCCAGAAGGTACCTGGTAAGGTAACGTTCAGGAAGGAACTGCAGATGCTGGTTTACACCAAAGATAGACACAAAATGCTGGAGTAACTCAGCGGGACTGCCATCATCTCTGGAGAGAAGGTATGGGTGGCATTTGGGCTTGAGTCTGACGAAGGGTCTCGACCCGAAACGTCACCTATTCCTTCTCTCCAGAGAGGCTACCTGGCCCACTGGCCTGTCCTACAAGCATGCAACTCTATGCGATTAGCGCGACCTAACGTGGTCGCTTGAGCTGTCCGGCGTCGCTCGGCCGGTCCCACTTCGATCGCCGGAGCCGTGCGGAATTGTGCGCAGTTCGTTCCGATACCGCGCGGGGCTCCGAAAAACTGACTATGTCCAAAAATTCCGCGCGGCAACGGCTTGTCGGCTCGCAGTCGCCTCGACATTTACAGACCGCCCCAACATCGTGCCTCCGTGACCCTATTTGTTAGTGCCTCCGTGACCCTCTATGTGTGTGGCTCCGTGGCCCTGTGTGTGTGTGTGTGCCTCGGTGCCCCCCTCTGTGTGCCCCTCTCTGTCCTGGCGAACTTACCTCCAAGTTCGCCTCACTTTGCGCCGCGTTGCGCCACTCACCCGACCTCCGCGCGGCCCTCGCTGCCGGTTTGGTTGTGCTTGCCGACTGCAGGCGCATGCTGATGGGAACAGCCCTGTACAGGGGATCACCCGACCTCCGCGCGGCCCCCGCTTCTAGTTTGATCGCGTTCATCGCATAGAGTTGCATGCTGGTAGGACAGGCCCTTTACTCCCGCAGTTTATGCCTGTCTGTTAAGGAAATGCAGGCAGGTGGGACTTGTGTAGATGGGACATCTTGGTCTCTTTGTGTCTTTATGTGCCTTTGTGCCTAGATAGGCACAAAATGCAGCCATCTTGGTCAGCATGGGCAAGTTGGGCCGAAGGGCCTGTTTCCAGCTCTATGACAGATCAACACACAAAACCGCCTCTTGTGCTCAAATGTCTATCAGCATGGTCTCGCCCGGGCAACATTGAGTTAAATATAAATGATGAAAGCGAGAGAGGCAGATGATATGTGCATAATGCAAGGCAGGCAAGAGATTGATCACCATACACCCAGTCGTACTATACTGCATCAAGGATTTAGCTAGGGAGAAGTTTCTGAGAGCAGAAGTTTCTCCTGCACGAACCTAAATCCAGTAAACATCTTTCAACAAAGCCACCAGCGGGGAATAATCTCCCAGCATTTTTTGTGCAGAAGAAAAATAAGTAGATTTTGTTTTCACCCCTCCCTCCCTCTCCTCCCTCCCCCGACAGATCGTCGAGGTTTACGCAAGAGTCATATTGAATAACCCTCACTGCATACCATGCCTCAATCTGACCCTTTTTTTAATTCTCCCTCCGTTCTCTGGAAAGGCTAAATATATGTAACAGGTTGCAAGTCCTGCACTATTTCTGCAAGTTGACCTTCGTCAATGCCCCAGCTCAGGCAGCTGGGAAGCAAAGCGACGCACAGCGCCATGCGGGCCCAGTTCACAGCAAACAGCATGAACACTATAGAACAGGCACATCGCGGCATTCTGGTGAGACGCTTCTGTTATTCTCGCTCTCTCTCTGTCTCTCTCTGTGGAGTGGTGGTGTCAGCTGGGGCTGGCTGGCTGGGTGGCTGGGGGGCAGCAGCAGCTTTTCTCTCGGGTCTCAGTGGCCGGTGCGTTAGTTCTCCGCTGTTATATATTTTTAAAAAAACGCAGCCGTGATTTGGTTGATTTACCGGAGTCTCAAGATAGCACATTCCATTTTTGGGACTGGAGGGATTTCGTGGCAGGCTTATTATAGACGGCTGCTGTGTTTACAAAAGTTCACAGAGATAGTATCCGGTTACGGTGGAAGCATCTCTGGTTCTGTGGTGTCAGTAGTACCTGCACACTCACACTCACACTCACACACACACACGCTCACACTCACACTCACACACACGCTCACACTCACACACGCGCACACTCTCACACACTCACACTCTCACACACTCTCACACACGCTCACACTCACACACACGCTCACACTCACTCACACACGCTCACACACACGCTCACACTCACACACGCTCACACTCACACACACTCACACACACACTCACACACACTCGCTCACTCACACACGCTCACACACTCACACACACTCACACTCGCACACACACACACACACACACACACAATCGCTCTCGCTCACACACACACACACGCTCACATTCACACACACACTCACTCACTTGCTCACACATACACTCACACTCGCTCACACACACACACATAGTCACACACTCACACGCTCACACACTCACACACTCACTCACACACACACACACGCTCACACACACTCACACACACGCTCACACATACACACACACTCACACACACTCACACACACACACACAAACATGCACACACGCTCATACACACACACTCACACTCACTCACACACACACACACACTCACTCATACATGCTCACACACTCACACACACACGCCCACACACTCACACACACTCACGCTCGCCCAGAAGACTGTGCCAGCAGGACTGTAGTGATTTAGTGTTTGTCTTTCATTAGCACAAGAAAGAGTCAACTATCCCCCACATGTAAAGTTTCTTCCACCAGGTGTGACAAGGAACTGCAGATGCTGGAAAATCGAAGGCAGACAAAAATGCTGGAGAAACTCAGCGGGTGAGGCAACATCTATGGAGGGATGGAAATAGGTAACGTCACCTGTTCCTTCGCTCCATAGATGCTGCCTCCTCACCCGCTGAGTTTCTCCAGCATTTTTGTAATGCCATTTGTAGCAAGGATCCTCGCTACAGGATCTTTGATTTGTAGTGCCGGCTCCACCTAGGTCTGGGTTAGAGAAATCCCGGCTGGCGGATTCCCCCAGTCGTGTTCAAAGCAACTCCATGGGATCATTAGACTTAGAGAGAGAATGGCGGAAACAGGCCCTTCGGCCCACTGAGTCCTTGCCAACCAGAGATGCAGTGGATCTGATCGAGATCACCACATACACTAGCACCATCCTGCACACACTAGGGACAATTTACAATGTTACCAAATCCAATTAACTTACAAACCTGTACATATTTGGAGTGAATAGCAGACACTTACTTGCACCATCCATCTCACAAACACACACACACACACACACACACACACTGGGGACAATTTACAAGTTTATCGGTTGCACCGTTGACATCAGGCCAGGACTTGAAGCTCTCCTGCTCTGGCTGACAACTCAAGCGTGTGTGTGTGTGTGCGCGCGTGTGTGTGTGTGTGTGCATGTGTGTGTGTGCATGTGTGTGTGTGTGTGTGTGTGTGTGTGTGTGTGTGTGTGTGGTCCGCCAGCAATTTGACCGTGTCAAGCAATTCCTGAGGCTATTTGCTGACTCCCGTCAAATACGCCGGTCTGAGTCTGAGTCTGAGTCGCTGAGGGGCTTTGATTAGAGCGGAGAGGAAGAGACTGCCGGCTCCTGCCGGGGAATCGCTGACCAGACATTGCAGATTTAACACAACTATCAGAAAAGCAGAGGGATTATTGGTTCATGTGTTCGAAGCGGTTGACATGGCAGTGGAAGGAGATTCAATACCAACGTCCAAGGCAGAGGGAATATCAAGTTATTCTTCATTCGTTTAAATGTTTTTATTTCTTTCGTACTTGTAAGAAAAATTATGTTTCTGTCACACGTTCAACACAGAATGACTGTGTGCCAGATGAACTGCTTTTAACGGGTTTGTATTATAAGAAACAGTAAAGGATTTGCACTCTGCAAGCTCTTGACAGGGAGAAATCTGTTGACAAAAATTATATTTGTGATTTTGAAGTATTGATCGTGGGAGAAATCCTGGCTTGTGGATCCTCCCAGCTGTGTTACAATAGACAATAGGTGCAGGAGTAGGCCATTCGGCCCTTCGAGCCAGCACCGCCATTCAATGTGATCATGGCTGATCGTCCACAATCAGTACCCCGTTCCTGCCTTCTCCCCATATCCCCTGACTCCGCTATCTTTAAGAGCCCTCTCTTGCTCTCTCTTGAAAGCATCCGGAGAACCTGTTCAAAGTGACTCCATGGGATCTTTAGATTTTACAGATACAGTGTGGAAACAGGCCCTTCGGCCCACTGAGTCCTTGCCACCGAGATGTTTAAGAAGGAACTGCAGATGCTGGAAAGATCGAAGGTAGATAAAAATGCTGGAGAAACTCAGCGGGTGAGGCAGCGTCTATGGAGCGAAGGAATCTCGACCCAAAATGTCACCTATTCCTTCGCTCCATAGATGCTGCCTCACCCGCTGAGTTTCTCTAGCATTTTTATCTACCTTTCCACCAAGCGATCACTCCATACACTAGCACCATCCGACACACACTAGGGACAATTTACAATGTTACCAAATACAATTAACCCATGAAACCTGTACATCTTTGGAGTGTGTAGGAAGGAACTGCAGATGCTGGTTTAAACGGAAGATAGACACAAAATCCTGGAGTAACTCAGCGGGACAGGCAGCATCTTTGGGGTGTGGGGGGAAACCAGAGCACCCGGAGAAAGCCCACGCGGTCACAGGGAGAACGTACTAACGTACAAACTCTGTACAGACAACACCCGTAGTCAGGATCGAACCCGAGTCTCTGGAGCTGCATGGGTGCAACTCTACTGCTGCGCCGCTGTGCTGCTCATCTATTTCAGTAAATACATGGGTTCAGTGTGTTAGCCTGTGGTACATGTCCTGCGATGGGACAATAGCTTGTAAAGGCACCCTTGTCTCAGGTGCTCAGGCATCTGTGGACCTGAGGATGGGCTTGTGCCCTCTGGTACAGCAACTGGTCTCACCGGGCGCCATATGTTCTAGAACCAGAATTTAGGCCGTTTGGCCCATCTAGCCTACTCCGCCATTCAATCATGGCTGTTCTGCAGTAACTCTCCCTCCCAACCCCATTCCCCTGCCTTCTCCCCTTAACCCCTGGCACCCGTACTGATCAAGAATCTGTCAATCTTCGCCTTAAAAACACCCAATGACTTGGCCTCCGCAGCCGTCTGTGGCAATGAATTCCACAGATTCACCACCCTCTGGCTTAAGAAATTCCACCTTAATAAAGGTACGTCCTTTTATTCTGAGGCAGTGACCTCTGGTCCTGGATTCTCCCACTAGTGGAAACATCCTCTCCACATCCACTGTATCCAGGTCTTTCACTATGAGGTTGGGTTGAAGGCAGGAGAATGCGACTGGGCATGCGGATGTTCCAAAAATGCAGCCTTGACACACTGGGCCAGATATGACATTTCCTATGGTCTAGATATTAAAATCTTCCTCTAACAATATTTTTAAATAGCGACACCATGTGTTGGGTTGCTGATCAATATTACCAAGGTGACAATCGGAAAGGATTTATACAAACCCCATCCAGCACAAACAACGAGGTAGGAATTTTGAAACTTCTAATATTTAAAAAATGACGTTCAGTTCTGTGAAATCAGTGGATTCGCTCCAGGGAAGAAGGGTTTCCCACTGGTGGAAACATCCTCTCCACATCCACTCTATCCAGGCCTTTCGCTATTCGGTAAGTTTCAATGAGGTCCCCACCTCATCCTTCTAAACTCCAGCGAGTACAGGCCCAGTGCCTGCAAACGCTCATCATAAGTTAACCCACTCATTCCTGTGGAGAAACTCAGCGGGTGCAGCAGCATCTATGGAGCGAAGGAAATAGGCAACGTTTCGGGCCGAAACCCTTCAAGAATCACCACAGGAATGAGTGAAGTAGACAATGGAGTAGACCTCCCCCCCTCGACTCCATTCAAGGACCCAAGCAGTCGTTCCAGGTGCGACAGAGGTTCACCTGCACCTCCTCCAACCTCATCCGCTGCTCTAGATCTACATCGGTGAGACCAAGTGTAGGCTTGGATATCGTTTCGCCGAACACCTCCGCTCGGTCAGCATTACCAACCTGATCTCCCTGTGGCTCAGCACTTCAACCCCCCCTCCCATTCCGAATCCGACCTTTCTGTCCTGGGCCTCCTCCGTGGCCAGAGTGAGCACCACCGGAAATTGGAGGAGCAGCACCTCATATTCCGCTTGGGCAGTCTGCACCCTAGCGGCATAAACATTGAATTCTCCAATTCCCGGTAAACCTTGCTGTCTCCACCCCTTCTCAGCTCTCCCTCAGCCCTCGGCTCCTCCTCTTCCTTTCTCCTTTCTTCTCCCCCCCCCCCCACCCTACATCAGTCTGAAGAAGGGTTTCGGCCCGAAACGTTGCCTATTTCCTTCGCTCCATAGATGCTGCTGCACCCGCTGAGTTTCTCCACAGGAATAAGTGGGTTAACTTATGATGAGCGTTTGCAGGCACTGGGCCTGTACTCGCTGGAGTTTAGAAGGATGAGGTGGGGACCTCATTGAAACTTACCGAATAGCGAAAGGCCTGGATAGAGTGGATGTGGAGAGGATGTATCCACTAGTGGGAGAGTCTAGGGCCAGAGGTCATGGCCTCAGAATTAAAGGACGTTCCTCTAGGAAGGAGATGAGGAGGAATTACTTTCAAGAGAGGGTGGTGAATCTGTGGAATTCTTTTCCACAGAAGGTTTTGGAGGTTAAGTCAATGGATATATTTAAGGCAGAGGTAGATAGATTCTTGATTAGTACGGGTTTCAGGGATTATGGGGAGAAGACAGGTGAACGGGGTTAGGATGGAGAGATCGATCAGCCATAAGCAGACCTGAATGTCAGAGCAGACTTGATGGGCCGAATGGCCTAATTCTGTACCCTATCACATGTGACCTTATGCCAGAATGAGGCCACAAGCAAACTAGACATGCAGTGTCTCTAAACCAACCTAAAACTAAACAATGCCTTGGGCTGGGAGTCTTGTAGTAGATCAGTGGACAGCCTCCAAACGCAAGAATATTATTGTTGTGGGAAGGAACTGCAGATGCTGGTTTAAACCGAAGGTAGACACAAAATGCTGGAGTGACTCAGCGGGACAGGCAGCATCTCTGGAGTGAAGGAATGGGTGATGATTCGGGTCGAGGAATTGAAACCAGGAACCAGTCTGAAGAAGAGTCTCGACCTCTCCTCTCCTCTCCTCTCCTCTCTACTCATCTCCTCTCCTCTCCTCTCTACTCATATCCTCTCCTATCCATTCATCTCATCTCCTCTCCTGTCCTCTCCTCTCCTCTCCTCTTATCTCATCTCATCTCTACTCATCTCTCCTCTCCTCTCTCCTCTCTCCTCTCTCCTCTCTCATCTCTTCTCATCTCATCTCATCTCATCTCATCTCCTCCCCTCTCCATCTTACCTGAAGGTACTGGGGGGGCATGACCCCAGTTCACCCTCCCTTCCCATATTGCTGTCACATGTAGGCCTAGAATAGAAGATTTCTTACATCAAATGACATCAACACATTATAGAAAGAAACAGCACCCAGGAGAGGCCATTCAGCCCTTTGCCCCACTCCTTTGTCCCAACCCCTCTATGACCCTATGATTAGTGAACATGAAAGGTGTTTAAACACTGATCTGCAGTTTGATTGGAACTTGTGCAGCTGCACTTTAGATAACCAGTCTGTTATTTTAACCATGATGCTATTCTACACCAATTTCTGTATTGTGTTTTCTCTGTAAGATTGTGATTAGGGTGATTGAAACCATTGAAGTTGGCCCTTAAGTAGATCAAACAACTTTTATCATCAGCTTTATAACAAGCATTTGTCTTTAATTGAGTTTCCATCTATTAAACAGGTGAGGCAAGTAATGTGGTTTAAGCATTATGTGGGTTTATCTATTATGCATTGTATGTGTCATGTATGTATTATATGTACATATACTGGAGTACATATTGTATTTATATTGTATAGATATAGATAGACATATATATCATATAAATAAGATATGTACTCTGGTTTTCTGCACTCCCAAAGATGCTGCCCAAGTGGTGTAATGGATAAGGCACTGGTTTCTTAAGCCAGTAATTGAGGGTTCAAGTCCTACCTGGGGAGATAAAGAACTAGGGGCTGAGGGGTCTGTTTCCATGCTGTATCTATAAAACTAAAGCATCTCAGGATTGATTGTGTATCTCCTTACAGAATGTGTGGGCTGAGATGCTGAAGGCTTTTCTGTACCGAGACACAAAGACACGATAACTCGTGTTCCCAAGCAAATATTGAAAGATATCTCTTTAAGCCAGCCGGGCAGGGTAGGACATAGTGTGGAGAGTTGTGGGGGGAAAACTCATTACATCTGAAGAAGGGCCTTGACCCGAAACATCACCTATTTCTTTTCTCCAGAGATGCTGCCTGACGCGCTGAGTTACTCCAGCCTTTTGTGTCCGTCTTCGGTTTAGTTTGGTTCAGAGATACAGCGCGGAAATAGCCCTTCGGCCAACCGAGTCCGCGCCGCCCAGCGATCCCCGCACACTAACACTATCCTGCCCACATTGGCGACAATTATTTAAAAAATATTTACCTGACAAACCTGTACGTCTTTGGAGCGTGGGAGGAAACCGAAGATCTCGGAGAAAACCCACGCAGGTCACGGGGAGAACGTACAAACCCCATACAGACAGCACCCGTAGTCAGGATCAAACCTGGGTCTCTGGCGCTGCAAGGCAGCGACTCTACCGCTGTGCCACTGTGTTGCCAGGACTTGAGGGCCTGAGCTTCAGGGAGAGGTTGAGCAGTCTTGGACTTCAGTCCTTGGAGCGCAGGAGGGTGAGAGGTGATCTTATAGAGATGTACAAGATCACGAGGGTCGGGCTCTGGATGAAGGGCCGGTAACAAAAACCAGGGGGGCTCTTCCTTCTACACCCTCAAGGTTGGCTGGCTGAAGGTGGCCGGGCGAGGAGAGGGACGTCTGATCACGGGACCACCCCGATCAAAGTGACGGCTGCAACAAGCCTTTATGGAGACTCTTGACTATGGGCTCAGCAGGCTGTTTCTATGCATTCTGAGCCCAAAGTGGAGATAGACACACAATGCTGGAGTAACTCAGCGGGAGAGGCAGCATCTCTGGAGAAAAGGAATAGGTGACGTTTTGGGGTGGAATCCTTCTTCAGAACTATTTTAAGTCTGAAGAAGGGGCTCGACCCGAAATGTCAGCCATTCCTTCTCTCCAGAAATTCAGCCTGACCCGCCGAGTTACTCCAGCTCTTTGTGTCGATCCATCTAGGTATCTGCCTTGAAAGGCGCAGTAAATTTATGGACAGTGGCCAATTTTTTTCTTTTAACCATATAACCATATAACCATATAACAATTACAGCACGGAAACAGGCCTTCTCGGCCCTTCCAGTCCGTGCCGACCATTTATTTTACCCTAGTCCCATCTACCTGCATTCAGACCATACCCCTCCATTCCCTTCCCGTCCATATACCTATCCAAAATACCTATATTTTAAAAGAAGATATGGGGAAAAGGGATGTGGGGGAGAAGGCAGGAACGGGGCACTGATTTTGGATGATCAGCCACGATCACATTGAATGGCGGTGCTGGCTCGAAGGGCCGAATGGCCGACTCCTGCACCGATTTTCTAAGATCTCTTAAACATCAAATTTGACGGTCTCATTTGCTCGCAAAGAAAATCATTCTTGTCACATTAGATGGCCGAAATAGTGGGATAGTTCACGTGCAAACTGATGGCAAATCACTCTCGCTACCAGTTCGTAAGATCATAAGGGATAGGAGTAGAATTAGGCCACTCGGCCCTTCAAGTCTACTCCGCCATTCAATCATGGCTGATCTATCTCTCCCTCCTAACCCCATTCTCCTGCCTTCTCCCCATAACCCCCGACACCTGTCATTGGTTATTGGAAATTTGGAAATGATAAGGAAGATGAATCGGGCTACAGTCTGATTAACCCAAGAGCTCACATTCCTGGCGATAGACAAAAAAAAGCTGGGAGTAACTAAGCTTGGATGGATGCCATGAATATCTTGCCGCCTCATAACTGCAGCGGTTTTAGTCTGAGGGTCCCCAAATAGTTTAGAGTTACAGCGTGGAAATAGACCCTTCTATCCACCGAGTCCATGCGGACCATCGATCATCCACACACTGGCACCATCCCACGCACTAGGGTCAATTTGGAGAAGCCAACTAACCTACAAAGCTGCATGTCTTTGGAATGTGGGAGGAAACTGGAGCACCCGGGGAAAACCCACAGGGTAAATCTTTTACGCAGAGTGTTGTAGGTGCCCGGAACACGCTGACAGAAGGTGGTGGAAGCAGGTTCGATAGTGGCTTTTACGAGGCATTTAGATGGGCAAGGATATGGATTACATGCCGGTTGAAAGGATCTTTAAGTTGGCATCATGTTGAGCACAGAGCTGGTGGGCTGAAGGACCTGTTCCCGTGCTGTACCGGTCTATTTTCTGTGGTCAGCACAGACATTGCCGGCCAAGGGGCCTGTTCCAGTGCTGTCCTGTTTCAGCCGAAAATAGACACATCAAGCTGTACAGAGCGGGACTACCAGCATCTCTGGAGAGAAGGAATGGGCGACGTTTCAGGTCGAGATTCTTCGTCAGACTGGTTCGGGATAAGGGAAACGAGAGATATAGACGGTGGTGTAGAGAGATAAAGAACAATGAATGAACGATATGCAATAAAGTAACGATGATAAAGGAAGCAGGCCATGGTTAGCTGTTTTGTTGGGTGAAAGCGAGAAGCTGGTGCGACTTGGGTGGGGGAGGGATAGAGAGAGAGAGGGAATGCCGGGGCTACCTGAAGTGAGAGAAATCACTCTTCATACCACTGGGCTGTAAGCTGCTCAAGCGAAATATGAGATGATGTTCCTCCTACTTGCGTTTAGGCTCACTTTGACAGTGGAGGAGACCGAGGACAGAGAGGTCTGTGTGGGAATGGGATGGAGAATTAAAGTGTGTTTTACGCTCTGTGTTAACGACTTTAATCTCTGTGTCTCGCCAGCTTGACTTTATTTGCCCAGCTCTGGTACGCAGTTCAGAACTCGCTGTGTAGCTGAATTCACAAGCTGACGCTTCAGCCCAGTTTTGAGGCAGCTCTACATTGTCACCAGAGGGGATAGGTTTAGAGACGCAGCACGGAAACAGGCCCTTCGGCCCATCACGTCCATGCCGACCGTCGGTCACCCGTTCGTGCCACCCTACCGCAAAGGTGGAGCGTAGACAGAAAATGCTGGAGTAACTCAGCGAGACAGGCAGCGCCTCTGGAGAGAAGGAATGGGTCGAGACCCGTCATCAGACTGTTGCCAGGGGAATGGGCAGTGCATAGATAAGGAAGTGTATAGATAAGGAAGCATAAGGTGTGAAAACAGGGCAAAGGGAATGCAGTGAGGCTGCCTCGGTTTTCTGCCGGTGCTCTAGTTTCCTCCTACATCCCAAAGACATGCAGGTTTGAAGATTAACCGGCCCCTGTATATTGCCCCCTAGAGTGTAGGGGAGTGGATGAGAAAGAGGGATAACATAAGGACCAGTGTTTATCAGTTATCAGTTTAGTTTATTGTCACGAGTGCCGAGGTGCAGTGACAAGCTTTTGTTGCGTGCTCACCAGTCAGCGGAAAGACAATACATGATTACAATCGAGCCGTTCACAGACTATAGATGGGGATACGGAGTTCGTACGCTCTCCCTGCGACCGGCGTGGGATTTTCTCTGAGATCTCTGGGAAGGACATTATTGCCATAGAGGGAGTGCAGAGAAGGTTCACCAGACTGATTCCTGGGATGTCAGGACTGTCTTATGAACAAAGACTGCATAGACTCGGTTTATACTCTCTAGAATTTAGGAGATTGAGAGGGGATCTTATAGAAACGTACAAAATTCTTAAGGGGTTGGACAGGCTAGATGCAGGAAGATTGTTCCCGATGTTGGGGAGGTCCAGGACAAGGGGTCACAGCTTAAGGATAAGGGGGAAATCCTTTAGGACCGAGATGAGAAGGACTTTTTTCACACAGAGAATGGTGGGTCTCTGGAATTAGAGAATTCCAGAGACCCACAGAAGGTAGATGAGGCCAGTTCATTGACTATATTTAAGAGGGAGTTAGATGTGGCCATTGTGGCTAAAGGGGATCAGAGGGTATGGAGAGAAGGCAGGTACGGGATACTGAGTTGAGTGATCAGCCATGATCATATTGAATGGCGGTGCAGGCTCGAAGGGCCAAATGGCCTACTCCTGCACCTAATTTCTATGTTTCTATGTTTCTATCTTCGATTTTCGCCCACACTCCAAAGATGTCTAGGTTTGTAGGCTAGTTGGCTCGGTATACATGTGAAATTGTCCCTAGTGTGTGTAGGGTAGTGTTAACGTGCGGAGATCGCTGGTCGGCGCGGACTCGGGGGGCCGAAGGGCCTGTTCCCGAGCGGTATCTCTAAACTAAGCTAAACTAAACATATGGAGCTGCACTTGAAATACAATCCATTTGGGATATCTTGCAATCAGGTCGAACAAAGGCAAGATTTTTATTTATAATATGATTTATTGAATTCATTATAAGACAACTCAAACTTCATCCTGCTCATGGAATACGAAGTTGCTGGAAATAGTATGTAGGACATAGAACACACCGTACAGGAACAGGCCCTTTTGCCTACAACATCTGTGCTGAAGTTAACTGATCTCCTGTGCCTGAACGTGATGCATATCCCTCCATTCATAGAAACATAGAAAATAGAAACATAGAAACATAGAAAAATAGGTGCAGGAGTAGGCCATTCGGCCCTTCGAGCCTGCACCGCCATTCAATGTGATCATGGCTGATCATCCAACTCAGTATCCCGTACCTGCCTTCTCTCCATACCCCCTGATCCCTTTAGCCACAAGGGCCACATCTAATGCCCTCTTAAATATAGCCAATGAACTGGCCTCAACTACCTTCTGTGGCAGAGAATTCCAGAGACTCACCACTCTCTGTGTAAAGAATGTTTTCCTCATCTCGGTCCTAAAGGAATTCCCCCTTATCCTTAGACTGTGACCCCTTGTTCTGGACTCCCCCAACATCGGGAACAATCTTCCAGCATCTAGCTTGTCCAACCCCTTAAGAATTTTGTAAGTTTCTATAAGATCCCCCCTCAATCTTCTAAATTGCAGCGAGTACAAGCCGAGTCTATCCAATCATTCCCTGCACATCCACGTGACATCTAAAAGCCACTTAAACACAACTATCGAATCTGCCTTCACCACCACCCCTGGCAGCGCGTCCCAGGCACCCACCCACCACCCGCCAGGGCGGCACGGTGACACAGCGGTAGAGTTGCTGCCTTACAGCACCAGGGACCCGGGTTCAATCCTGACTACGGGTGTTGTCTGTGCGGAGTCTGCACGTTCTCCCCGTGACCCGCGTGGGTTTTCTCCCTGTGCTCCGGTTTCCTCTCACGCTCCACAGACGTACAGGTTTGTAGGTTAATTGGCTTCGGTTAAAAAAAAAAACTGGCATTAGAGCGTGTAGGATAGTGTTAGTGTACGGGGTGATCGCTGGTCTCGGTGGGACGAAGGGCCTGTTTCCGTGCTGTACCTCTAAACTAAACTGAACAGGATGCCTCCTGATTTTTGCCGTCAGTCGCTGGGCCGTAAACCTGTCCTTTTTCAGCTCCTGTACCTTCTGCACTGACTACCTGTATTGCCGACCGCGAGGGTATCTCTCAGCTTCACGTTCAACCAGTTACCCGTTCATTCATAGTTGAGAGCTCCATAGACAGGGTACACCTGTTCATAAGGTCACAAGTGATAGGAGCAGAATTAGGCCATTCGGCCCATTATGTCTACGCCATTCAATCATGGCCGATCCATCTCCATTCTCCTGCCTTCTCCCCATAACCCCTGACACCCGCACTAATCAAGAATCTATCTATCTCTGCCATAAAAATATCCACTGACTTGGCCTCCACAGCCTTCTGGGGCTGAATTCCACAGATTCACCACCCTCTGACTGAATTCCACCTCATCTCCTTCCTACAGGAACATCCTTTAATTCTAAGGCTATGGCCTCTGGTCCTAGACTCTCCCACTAGTGGAAACATCCTCTCCACATCCACTCCATCCAAGCCTTTCACTATTCGGTAAGTTTCAATGAGGTCCTCCCCTCATCAACTCCAGCGAGCGCAGGGCTAGTACTATGTCGTGTAGCGGTGATCACTCAGGATCACTCCCTCTTCTCCCCTCTCCCGTCGGGCCAAAGATATAGAAGTGTGAAAACGCACACCTCCAGATTCAGGAACAGTTATTCCCAGCTGTGATCAGGCAACTGAACCGTCCTATCAACAACTAGAGAGCGGTCCTGAGCTACTATCTACCTCACTAGAGACCCTCGGACTATCTTTAATCAGACTTTATCCTGCACCAAGCGTCATTCCCTTTACCATGTATCTGTCTTTCCGCTGGCTGGTTAGCATGCAACAAAAGCTTTTCACTGTACCTCGGTACACGTGACAATAAACTAAACTAAACCTAAACTAAACAAAGAACATTTTGAGGGATCAGGAATGATTGTGCACTTCTTTCAAGTGCTGCCTCCCCAGGCCTAGTGACCCAAGATCAACATGTACCTCGGCTGCTGTCTGTGTGGAGTTCGCATGCTCTCCCTCTGACTATGAAAGTTTTTTTTTCTGGGTGCTCCAGTACCCTTTCACATCCCCGAAGACTGTGGGTTGAAAGGTGACTGGGCCACTATAAATTGCTCCTGGTGTGTAGAATCTGGGGGAAAATGAAGAGAATATGGGTCGAATTAGAAAAGGAGATTAATGTAGGATTAGTGCAAGTGGGCAGTGCGGATTCGATGGGCCGAAGGGCCTGATTCTGTGCCGCATTCTTCCTTGCTGCCACTAGACCCCCACATCTCTTCCTCCTGGTTCCCAAAGCTTCCTGCTTCCTCCCAGTTGACCTTTACTTTGCGAGGTTAAACCAATTTTAAACATTTGGGATGCCTGGCCGTGGGGAAGAAAGGCGTCTGAGGAGGGGAGGAATCCCCGACTTCTCTTTGCAACTTCTGTGAGTTGTGTAACACAAGCCCTCTGCACAAATGCAGGCAAAACGCTTGGAATAGCAGCCGGCCACTTGTTCCACACATCAGGAAGAAGAGGCTCTTGTTTGTTCCTGTGGCAGTTGCTCGGATTCCAGTCAGTGAATCAGACGTTGGGGGGGGTTAGCGTCATCTGTTGCCGGCTATTTTGGACCAAAGCCTTGAACCGAGGCTGGGTCGCCGTCGAGAGCCTTCTCCTCCATTCGGAACTCCGACCCTGCTGCTTGTCTGTGTGCGAGGAGACGGAGACAGAGTTCGCTCGGGGCTCGTAGCCCCTCGGGAAGTGTGCCCCCCGTCGTGGTGGTGAGAACCTTCTGAAGGCTCCATCTACCCCGGCGGAAGACAGCAAGAAGTATAAAGAGAAGTGGGAGCCCATCCGTGTGTGCGCGCTGGATTCCAATCTATTTCTGATGACGGTGGAGATGTATCTTCATGGACTTGATGATGTGGAAGTGGTAGGTTCATTATGTTTAACGTTCTACACCCACTTTCAAGGTACTAATCTGGTTTCACCAGCATCAAGCTAATTTACTAGGTGAGGCGCTGGAGAGGGGAGCAAAAGTGGTTTACCAGAATGCCGCCTGGATTACACCGTGTTACCTGTAAGGAGACGAAATGTAGGACGGAACTGCAGATGTTGGCTTAAACTGACGATAAACACAAAATGCTGGAGTAACTCAGAGGGACGGGCAGCATCTCTGGAGAGAAGGAATGGGCGACGCTTCGGGTCGAGACCCTTCTTCAGTCTGGTCAGGGATCAGGGAAACAAAAGATATCGACGGTGATGTAGAGAGATAAAGAACAATGAATGAAAGATGTGGAAGAAAGTAACGATGATAAAGGAAACAGGCCACTGTCAGCTGTTTGTTGGGTGAAAACGTGAAGCTGGTGCGACTTGGGTGGGGGAGGGATAGAGAGAGAGGGAATGCCGGGGCCACCTGATGTGAGAGAAATCAATATTCATACCACTGGGCTGTAAGCTGAGGTTGGGCAAACTCTGGAACGTCAGAGGTTTTTTGGGAGACGTGAGAGAAATATATAAAGTGAATCATTGTAACTATTAAAGCATGGATAGGGTTTACCGGAATTAGACTGCGTTACCTAAAACGAGAGGTTGGAAAAACTTGAATTGGTTTCTCTGCAACATCAGAGGTTAGTTCACGAGAGACCTGGTAGAAGTATATAAATTTATGCGAGACGTAGATAGGGTAGATAGTCAGAACCTGTCATATGTTGATAGAATAGAGCGACTGGGCTTGTATACACTGGAATTTAGATGGATGAGAGGGGATCTTATTGAAACATTTAAGATTGTTAAGGAATTGGACACGCTAGAGGCAGGAAACATGTTCCCGATGTTGGGGGAATCCAGAACCAGGGGCCACAGTTTAAGAATAAGGGGTAGGTCATTTAGAACGGAGATGAGGGGAAAACATTTTTCACCCAGAGAGTTGTGAATTCAGTCTATTTCTGATGTGGAATTCTCTGCCTCAGAAGGCAGTGGAGGCTAATTCTCTGGATGCTTTCAAGAAAGAGTTAGATAGAGCTCTTAAAGATAGAGGAGTCAAGGGATATGGGGAGAAGGCAGGAACGGGGGGTACTGATTGTGGATGATCAGCCGTGATCACAATGAATGGCGGTGCTGGCTTGAAGGGCCGAATGGCCTACTCCTGCACCTATTGTGTTTTGTCCATAACTTTATTCCCAGGGTGGGAGTATCAAAGACTCGAGGGCATACGTCTGCGAGAGAGGCAAAGTTTAAAGGAGATGTGCGGGGCAGGTTTTTTTTTACACAGAGAGTGGTGGGTGCCTGGAACGTGCTGCCAGGGGGTGGTGGTGGAGGCAGATACAGCATTTGTAATTAAGACACTTTTAGATAGGCACATATGCGAAGACATTGTGGGCTGCAGGGCTTGTTGCTGTGATGCAAAATTTGCCGTGGGAATATGGAGGAACTGCGGTTGCTGGTTTACAAAAACAAACATTAAGTGCTGGAGTCCATTTCCTATCTTATTTGTCCGTCTGACTTTCATGTTCCCTCGCGGTGGCGCAGCGGTGGAGTTGCTGCCTCGTGGCGCCAGAGACCTGAGTTTGATCCTGACTGCGGGTGCTGTCTGTAGGGAGTTTGCACGTTGTCACCGCGACCAACGTGGGTTTTCTTCGGGAGACTCCGGTTTCCATCCACATTCCAAAGACGTGCAGGCCTGCAGGTTAATTGGCCTGCTGTAAATTGTCCCTTGCGTGTGTAGGGTAGAACTGGCGGAAGAGGGCGATCGACACGGAATGCTGGAGTAACTCAGCGGGACAGGCGGCATCTCCGGAGAGAAGGAATGGGTTTAAGGGGCGGTTGTTGGTGGGCCCCGACTCGATGGGCCGAAGGGCTTGTTTCCACACTGTATCTCTACACTCGACTAAATTAAACTAGGCAGGACTAAACTAGATGAAGATCAGCTAAACTAAACTAAACTAAACTATCAGACTGCTTTTGAACTGCGGACATTTTTCAAATTCTCATCATCTGCGATCTGCTGCGATCTCCGATAGTCTCGGCACACACAGCCCACAAGGGAGGTGACTCAGACAAAGAATGAAACAGATCATTCCGTGCCGTTCTTTCACATTTAGATCCCTGTCTGGGGATGAGAAGAAAAGAAATGTCATTAGTCGTGCAGGTAAATTGCAAGTCAGGCATCTTACAGACACGAAATGCTGGAGTAACTCAGCGGGACAGGCAGCATCTCTGGAGAGAAGGAATGGGTGACGATTCGGGTGGAGACACTTCTTCAGACCCATCCCTTCTCTCCGGAGATGCTGCCTGTCCCGCTGAGTTACTCCAGCTTTTTGTGTCTACCTTCGGTTTAAACCAGCATCTGCAGTTCCTTCCTACACATAGTCATCTCCTAGCGCAGATCATCATCGGCAGTCAACGGAAACGAGTATGACTGTCCTCTCCGCTCCGTAGGGTCGTCTACTTGTGGGTCTGCAGATGTCTGTAGAGGCCGATCCGCGATCCACACACTTTGCGGCAACGTGGGCAGTGGAGACTGGCGGTGGTGGGTAGTCATCGAGCCCCCTTCTCTCTCGCTCCTTACGATACTGGGGTCACTTAGTCTCTGCGACACGGCGTAGCTCCGTTCCATGACGTGCAGCTCCTTCCTGCACGGATTTCACTCCCGGAGCGGTTCACTCCTGCCGTCGGGAAGAAGACATAGGATCCTGAAAACTGTAACGTCCAGGTTCAGGAACAGCTTCTTCCCATCAGGAGATGAAACACTACACGCTCCAGCTCAACGTCAAACTCCGAACTGTCTTGGTTCTAGTTTAGTTTAGTTTAGAGATACAGTGCGGAAACAGGCCCTTCAACCCACCGAATCCGCGCTGACCAGCGATCCCCACACACTAGCACTATCCTACACACACTCGGGACAATTTACAGTCTTCACCGAAGCCAATTAGCCTACATATCTGTCCGTCTCTGGAGCGTGGAAAGTAAACGGCCTGTCCCACTTAGGAGCCTTTTTTAGGCCGACTGCCAGCGACTAGGCTGTCGCCACATGGTCGCCTGTATGGTCGTGAGTCGTCTCCTCACTCGCCCAAAGATCGTAGCGTATTTCTGATCGCCGCTGGATTTTGAAATATTCAAAACTTTTCGGCAACGGTGGTCTTGTCGTTGCTTGTCTTCTCCTGGCGTAGGTACTGTCGTCGATTGTCGCCAGAATGGCGGCAGGTGGTGTAGATTGCCGCCGGTGCTGTCTATCTTCGGTGAATTCCATTGTCGTAGTCGCCGGCAGTCGCCTACAAAATCGCCCGAGTGGGACAGGTTCTTAACCGGAGCACTCGGAGAAAACCCACGCGGCCACGGTGAGCACGGGCAAACTCCGTGCAATCTTTCCCTGTGAGAAATGTCATTGCAGAATAAATGGCCGTAAGACTTTGAGACACGGGCCTCGCTGCACATGGAGTAGATCAGTGCCTATTACGGCGTTATCATCAGTGTGCATTACTGCTTTGGGACGAGACCCGAAACGTCACCCATTCCTTCTCTCCAGAGAGATGATGCCAGTCCTGCTGAGTAACTCCAGCATTTTATGTCTATCTTCAACTTCAGCGAGCTTCTGCAGTTCTTCCCTACACGTGATGTAAAGAGATCGCGAGCAAATTTTTTGCGGGTACGTTTTGATTGATTTGATTGAAAGGTACATCACGGAAACATTGAGTCCAGCCAAGGACCACTCACCCCCGTCACTCGCTCTTCTCCTCTCTCCCCATGGGGCAGTGTGGGAGCTGGTGTAAAGAGATAGACACAAATGCTGGACTTAAGCCCCTGTCCCACTGTACGAGGCAATTCACCAGTTCTCCCGAGTTTTCCCCCCGATTCGAACTCGGAGAATGTCCGTAGCGGGTCCGTGGGAGTCCGTGGATGTCTCGTAGCGGCTCGTACGAGTAAAAAGTAACCATTTTTTTACTCGTGGACATTTTTTACATGGAAGAAAAAACATCATGAGTTTACCGGGTTTCCCGAGTACCTACCGTTACTCGTACGAGCCGCCACGAGACATCCACAAACTCCTACGGACTCGCTACGGACATTCTCCGAGTTCGAATCGGGGGAAAACTGGGGAGAACTGGTGAATGACCTCGTACGGTGGGACAGGGGCTTAACTCAGCGGGACAGGCGGCATCTCTGGAGAGAGGGACTGGGTGACGTTTCGGGGCGGCATGTCCTTCAGCCCATCGAGTCCGTCCAAGGGCCAGTCTCGCCCCGGTCACTCCCTCTTCTCCCCTCTCCCATTGGGCAGGAAGTACAGAGGCTTAAATACGCACACTCCCAGATTCAGGGACAGTTTCTTCCCGGCTGTTATCAGATAACTAAACGGTTCCCCTCATCAACTAGAGAGCAGTCATGACCTCCCATCTACCTCATTGGAGACCTTTGATCGGACTTTACTGGCTTTATCTTGCAGCAAACGTTATTCACGTTATTCCATTTATCTTGTTTCTGTACACAGTGGACAGATCGATTGTAATCATGTATTGTCTCTCTGCTGACTGGTTAGCACGCAACAAAAGCTTTTCACTGTACCTTAGCACCCTTCACAATAAACTAAACTTAAAACCCTTTATCCTTTATCTGTGTATTGTGGACGGCTCGATTGTAATGAGGTGTAGTCTTTTCTTTGACTGGATAGCACGCAAACAAAAGCCATCCACTGTACACGTGACATTTAAACTTTAGCGATACAGTGCGCGCAGAAACAGGCTTTTCAGCCCACCGAGTCCGCACTGACCAGCGATCACCCTGTATATTAGTATTCACCTTGTGCGGCCCTGAGATCCTGAGAGCGATGCCGTCTGGACCGATGCTCCTGGTAGGGCCACCCATGGCGGTAAGGTCGAGGTGGAGGTCCCTGACAAAGAGCGATCCAACCAAGACCTCATCGATGGGACCAGTAGAGCCAGGGTCCCTTGTAGCCAGGGTCCGGAGGGCAAGGAGAACCGCCACTCTACCTAGGGTCCACAAGGGGAGGTGTGGCTCTGCTGTCTGTGACCGAAGGAATGGTGACGGGATCTAGGGAGGAGGCAGGGCTGAAGATGTCCTGGTTGCGTTGCTCCTAAGCCTGGCCAGGTTGGCCATCGGCAGGTCACAGAGCCAGGCAGAAGGGGGCTTTGCCCGAGCTAATGCTTGCCCCCTTCACCTGGGTTGTACAGTAGTTATTAGAATATTTGTAAAACAGTCGTTTGATGGGTGTGTCACCACAGTCAAGCAAATCAAATCAAAATCAAACAAACTTTATTGTCATTTAGAAATACATTGATATATGCAGTTGCAAACGAAATTCCGTTGCATTTGGCTCCCCGTGCAACACGATAAATTAACAGAAGGATAAACATGGATAAAAGGATAAATAGACAATGGTGGCAGCCCATTACATGGCATTCAGGAGTCTGATGGCTCGTGGGAAGAAGCTGTTGCAGAACCTTGATGTTCTGCTCCTTATGCTGCGATATCTTTTGCCTGAGGGCAGCAGAGTGAACAGTCCGTGATGGAGATGTGTGGGGTCCTTTATAATACTGCTGGCCTTAGACACGCAACGTTTGGTCGCAATATCCCCGATTGAGGGGAGAGAGGTCCCGATGATTTTTTCCGCTGTCCTCACCACTCTCTGCACGGACTTCTAGTCAGAGGCTTTACAGTCCCCAAACCAGACAGAGATACAGCTGGTCAAAATACTCTCTATGGTGCCCCTGTAGAAAGTGGTGAGGATGGGATGGGGGAGGTGAGCTCTTCTCATCCGGCGCAGAAAGTGCAACCGCTGCTGCGCTCTCTTCACGGTTGATGAGATGTTATTTGACCAGGTCAAAGGACCACGGTTTTGGTTTTTTGGGTTTTTGTATCGTGTTAGAATTTAAATAAATAATTTTTTGACACCAAAAAAGACCTCAACAGTAGAACAGGCGGAGGACGATGGCTGACCTTAGTGGAGCGTCACAACGGCTGGGAAGGCGGATGAAGGCTGCAGCAGAAAAGGGTCTCCGGTCGTCTTGGACTCCATGCCACTGGATCCTGACCCAGATCTGTCTAGGACCGTGGGGTGGCTGTCTGTGCACCAGTCTCCCCACGTTAAACAAAGTCACGCACAGGCGTCCTGCATGAGAGGACAGTCACACTGGTTTCGAGTGACCGATAATGATGATGATGGTATAGACGGCACTTGTGGTCAGGATTGAACCCGGGTCTCTTGTGCTTTGTGAGGCAGCAGCTCTACCTGCTGCGCCAGCGTGCCACACAAATAATAATAAACTAAACTAAATAAGGGAAAACAAAGGTGATGAGAGGGCCAGAAGAGTTGAGACTAAGGCCAGACCAGCCGTAATCGTATTGCATGGTGGAGAACCGTAATGGCTGGCATGACCTGCACCTGATACATCTCACAACCTGCTGGAATATTGAGTTTAGTTGAGTTGAGTTTATTGTCACCTGTAGAAAGGCACAGTCAAAAGCTTTGCTGCGTGCGAACCAGTCAGTGGAAGCACAAAACATGATTACAATGAACCTTCCCCAGTGTACAGATACACGATAAAGGCAATAACATGAAGAAGTGCAAGAGAAAGTCCAGGAACATCCGATCAAAGGTAGTCCTAGTGTCTCGAATGAGGTAGATAATAGCTCACTAGTTGTTGGTAGGATGGTTCAGTTGCCTGATAACAGCTGGGAAGAAACTGTCCCTGAATCTGGAGGTGTGCGTTTTCACACTTTGGCCGATGGGAGAGGGGAGAAGAGGGAGTGGCCGGGGTGCGACTGGTCCTTGATGATGCTGCTGTCCTTGCCGAGGCAGCGTGAGGTGTGGACGGAGTCTGTGGCAGGGAGGTTGGGCTGTGTGATAATCTGGGCTGCCTCCACAAATCTCTGCAATTTCTTGTGGCCTCGGACGGAGCTAATGTTTAGTTCATTTCATTGTCACGTGCACCGAGGTACAGGGAAAAGCTTTTGTTGCGTGCTAACCAGTCAGCAGAAAGACAACACGTGATTACATTCGAGCATTTTACAGTGTGTAGATACATGATAAGGGAATAACGTTTGATGAAAGGTAAAGGATCAAGGATAGTCCGACGGTTACCCATGAGGTAGACGGTAGTTCGGGACCGCTCTCTGGTTGTGGTAGGATGGTTCAGTTGCCTGATAACAGCTGGGAAGAAACTGTCCCTGAATCTGGAGGTGTGCGTTTTCACACTTTGGCCGATGGGAGAGGGGAGAAGAGGGAGTGGCGGGGTGCGACTGGTCCTTGATTATGCTGCTGTCCTTGCCGAGGCAGCGTGATGGTGTAGATGGAGTCGGTGGTTTGTGTCACGGTCTGGGCTGCGTCCACAATTCTCGGGCGTAGCTAATGGCCAACAGCGGTTTGTGAGCTAATGCCTCTGATTAAAATATGAATAGCAGTCGCGCACAGGTTAAACCAAACCTGTCTCCACTGTGTCATGTATCAGGTTCTTCCTGCTGGCAGTGGCACACTGAACAGCTGTATGGTTTCAATGGTGTGGCCAATTTCTGGCAGCTTTAGTGGCGGTCACGGTGGCCCAGCGTTGGAGTTGCAGCCTTACAGCGAATGCAGCGCCAGAGACCCGGGTTCGATCCCGACTACGGGTGCTGTCTGTACGGAGTTTGTACGTTCTGCGTAGGTTTTCTCCGAGATCTTCAGTTTCCTCCCACACTCCAAAGACGTGTAGGTCTGTAGGTTAATTGGCTTGGTAAATGGAGAAAACTGTCCCTAGTGGGTGTGTAGGATGGTGTTAATGTGCGGGGATCGCTGGTCGGCACAGACCCGTTGGGCCGAAGGGCCTGTTTCCGCCTTGTATCACTAAACTAAACTAATCCCGTTGCAGAGATGAGTGCTGACTCCAAGTTCCACGAGTCTGGAGATGGTTTAATGGATGGATGGTAGATATTGAAAGCAGAGCTGTGGGCTATGAATAGATGTCTAGCGTAGGTTGGTGTCTCTCTTATCCAGGTGTTCCGGGGATGAGTGCAGGTCCAGGGAGATGGTATAATTCTTGGACCTGGTGTGGCGGTAGGCGAACGACAACGTTGCGTGGTAGACTGGATTTGATGCATAACCAGTCTCTCAAAGCCCTTCATGATGGTGGATGTCAAGGCCACTGGACAGTCGTCATTAAGGCATGCGGTCCTGCATTTCTTTGGCACCGGGATGTTAGCAGGCTTCTTGAAGCAGGCGGGTACCTCAAAACAGAGCAGGGAAAGATGAAAGATGTCCATGAATATTCCAGTCCAAGCAGTTCATTAGTATGTGGCCAGGGACTGTATCTGGGCCAGTTGCTTTCTGTAGCTTCACCCTCAGGAAGGCCGATCTAACCCCAGCATTTGTGGAATTCCCTGCCACAGAGGGCAGTGGAGGCCAAATCACTGGATGGATTTAAGAGAGAGTTAGATAGAGCTCTAGGGGCTGGTGGAGTCAAGGGATATGGGGAGAAGGCAGGCACGGGTTATTGATAGCGGACAATCAGCCATGATCACAATGAATGGCGGTGCTGGCTCGAAGGGCCGAATGGCCTCCTCCTGCACCTATTTTCTATGTTTCTATGTTTTTATGTAACAGTGGGACAAGGCAAGCTCAAGTCTGATGGGACAGATGTCATCGTCTCGTTGGCCTTCTGCTTAAAGCGAGCCCAGAAAGCAATAGGTTCATCAGATCGGCCGGCACTTTCACCAGCGATGCTGCCTGACTTCACTTTGCTGCCAGTTATAATATTCAGTCCTTGCCACATTCTGCGTGTGTTCGAGTGATTATACTGGGGGACTCAAGTTGGCTCTTGGACTTTGCGAAGATCGTGGTGGGCTTTCTTGCGCCACTCGGGACAGTCCGCCTTGTACACATGGGTCTTGGCCTTCGCCCGTGAATATACCTCGCGGTTCATCCTTGACCTCTGGTTGGGGAACACTCGGCTTGTCTTCTACTGCACGCATTCCTCTGTGCACTTGCTGATGAGGTCAGTCTCTGCATTGGCGTACTCATTCAGATTGCTGCCGCCTCACAGCGCCAGGGACCTGGGTTCAATCTTGACCTCGGGTGCTGTATGTGTGGAGTTTGCACGTTCTCCGTGGGTTTTCTCTGGGCGCTCCGGTTTCCTCCCACGTCCCAAAGACGTGCGGGCTTTGAGCTTAACTTGCCTCTGTAAACTGTGCCTAATGTGTAAGGAGTGAGTTAGTGGAATAACAGAGAACAAGTGTGAACTCGATGGGGCGAAGGGCCTGTTTCCATGCTATATCTCTTAAAATTATGAAAGGTTCAGCTAGATTATTTGGTCACCAAGGCTAGAGGCCATAGTTTTAAAATCAAAGATGCATGGGCCCCAGCTACACTTGCCTCTTTGATGGGTACGTCGAATAATCCTTGTTCTCGGCATACCAGGGCCCCATCCCCGACCTCTACCTCCGTTACATCGACGACTGCTTTAGTGTCACCTCCTGCACCCACACACAACGGACTGACTTCATCCATTTCACCACCAACTCCCATCCGGCACTCAAATACACTTGGACCATTTCCGACATTTCCCTACCATTCCTTGACCTCACCATCTCTATTGCAGGTGATACACTCCTGACCGACATCCACTACAAACCAACTGACCCCCACAGCTACCTGGACTACTCTTCCTCCCACCCTGCTTCCTGTAAGGACTCCATCCCCGATTCCCAATTCCTCCGTCTACGCCGCATCTGCTCCCAGGATGAGGTGTTCCACACCAGGTCATCATAAATGTCCTCGTTCTTCAGAGAACGGGGATTCCCCTCCCCCACTATAGATGAGGCTCGCACCAGGGTCTCCTCCATACCCCACAACACTGCCCTCTCTCCCCATTCCCCCACTCGCAACAAGGGCAGAGTCCCCCTGGTCCTCACCTTTCACCCCACCGGCCGGCACATACAACACATAGTCCTCCGCCAGTTTCGCCACCTCCAACATGACCCCTCCACTCGCCACATCTTCCCATCTCCCCCCCTGTCTGTCTTCCGCAAAGACCGCTCCCTCCGCAACTCCCTTGTAGTTCTTCCCTTCCCTCCCGCTCCACCCCCTTCCTGAGGCACTTTCCCTTGCAACCGCAAGAGATGCTACACTTGTCCCTTCACCTCCCCCCTCCACTCCTTTCAGGGACCCAAGCAGTCCTTCCAGGTCCGACAGAGGTTCACCTGCACCTCCTCCAACCTCATCTACTGCATCCGTTGCTCCAGATGTCAGCTGATCTATATTGGTGAGATCAAGCGGAGGCTGGGCGATCGTTTTGCCCAACACCTCCGCTCGGTCCGCAATAACCAACCCGACCTCCCGGTGGCTCAGCACTTCAACTCCCCCTCCCATTCCGTATCCGACCTCTCGGTCCTGGGCCTCCTCCATGGCCAGAGTGAGTAACACCGCAAGTTGGAGGAACAGCACCTCATATGGGGAGTCTTGGGGAGCCTCCTTGGGGAGTCTGCATCCTCTGGGCTTGAACATTGAATTTTCTCAATTCTGTTAACCCTTGCTGTCTCTCCCACCTCTCCCCCAGCCCTCGGGCTCATCCTCCTCCTTTTTCCTTTCTTCTCCCCACTCCCCGCACCCCCCATCAGTCTGAAGAAGGGTTTTGGCCCGAATCGTCGCCTATCTCCTTCGCTCCTTAGATGCTGCTGCACCCGCTGAGTTTCTCCAGCTTTTTGTGTAACTCTTGAGTCCTCGATAGTCACTTTGATGACAGTGGATCAGAAGGGAATCGACACGCACCCACAAGCTCTCCACGAGACATTCAATGCCGTCGAAAGATGAATCTTCCACAAACAGTCTCTTGGTTCATAGTTTCTTTATTGCCGTGCATTTCAATCATACTCGTGGTCATGCCCCTGCATGGTCAAAAACAATGTCTCTCCCCCGATCGTCTTCGAACTGAACTAAACTCCTTGGCAGTCGGCGCGAGAATCCCAGCCGCAGACACGTAATAAATCCCACCCACATAATTACAGGCAGATAAAATGTAAAGGTAACTGGTTATAGTTATGACACTGAGTTAAGCTAAATGGCTACTACAGTTCAGTTCAGTTCACTTCAGTTCTGTTTAATTCAGTTTAATTCAGTTTAGCTCAGATTTGTTTAGTTTAGATTTGATTAGTTTAGATTAGTTTAGTTTATTTCAGTTCAGTTTAGTTCAGTTTAGGTTAGTTTAGTTCAGTTCAGTGCAGTATGGAGTTCATACATTTTCCCTGTGATGCGTGTGGGTTTTTCAAGGATGCCCCGGTTTCCTCCCACGCTTCAAAGACACACGGGTTTATTGGTTAATTGGCTTTGGTAAAGATTGTATATTGTCATAAATACAGAATAATTTCATAAGTGATAGGAGCAGGATTAGGCCATTTAGCCCATCATGTCTTCTCCGCCATTCAATTATGGCTGATCTATCTTTCCCTCTTAACCCCATCCTCCTGTGTTCTCGCCATAACCCCTGACACCCTGCTCCCTAATGTGTGGGAAAGTGCTAATGGACAGGGATCGCTGGTGGGACAGGGGTTCTGTTTCCGCGCTGTATCTCGACACCAAACCAAATTAAACTAAATACTACCGGTGGTTTCGTGTGCTTTGGCTCTGAGTGTCCGTCACATCTACATAATGTTCAAAGCATTCACAGGCAATTAATAACCAACGTGGCCTTTCCCGATGAACACTGCCAGCCAGTGTCCGCAGGGGTAAGTATCAAACTCCACAATGAGCTGCATGACAACTTAGTCTGTCTTTGGTGGTGCTGATGCAAGAGCAAGTGGCCAGGGAACTGGGAAAATCTAACCTGAAATAAAATGAGATCTTTCAAAGATAGTCACAAAATGCTGGAGTGACTCAGCGGGACAGGCAGCATCTCTGGACAGAAGGAATGGGTGACGTTTCGGGTCGAGACCCTTCTTCAGACTGATGTCAGGGAAGTGGTCCAATCCAATCAGACTTCCCTGACATCAGTCTGAAGAAGGGTCTTGACCCGAAACGTCACCCATTCCTTCTCTCCAGAGATGCGGCCTGTCCCGCTGAGTTACTCCAGCATTCTGCATCAACAAATAAACCAACCTCCTATCTACTGATTCCATCTACACCTCACGCTGCCTCGGCAAGGCCAGCAGCATAGTCAAGGATGAGTAGCACCTTGGTCACTCCCTCTTCTCCCCTCTCCCATCAGGCAAGAGGTACAGAAGTGTGAAAACGCACACCTCCTGATTCAGTGACAGTTTCTTCCCAGCTGTTATCAGGCATCTGAATTATCCTACCCACTAGGTGGCACGGTGGTGCAGTGGTAGAGTTGCTGCCTTGGAGATCGCTGGTTGGTGCAGACTCGGTGGGCTGAAGGGCCTGTACCTCTAAACTAAACTAAAAAAAACAAGAGAGCAGTCCTACGCTACTATCAACCTCATTGGAGATCCTCGAACTATCTTTGTTCAAACTTAAAAAAAATGTTTTTAAATTCTTTTGTTTTATTAGAAGCAATTGTACTAAAAGGATAAAACGTTTGGTATCTACAATTATACAATTATTGTACAACTTCATTTTTAACCTTATCACCTAAATTAAAAACAAGGAAAAAGGGAGAACAAGAACTGAAGAAAGGAAAAGATGAAGGGATAAAATAGAAAAGAACGAGACAAAAACACCTAAGCTACCAAAGCAGTGCAGCAGAAAGAAAGAGGAATGAGATAAGATGTAGATATACCTTTGCCCCTCCCCCCCCCCCCCCCCCCCCCCCTCCACCATCGTAGCATCGGATTTAAATTTAAATTTGTGCTTCACCCATACTATTGTTGTCAAAATTCAGTAAAGGGTATCCATGTCTTAAGAAATTGATGTGGGTTTTTCCGCCAAGACAAGCCTACTGTTTTCCAAGTGTAGTGTCTCGGACATGGCTGTGATCCACATCTTCACTGTAGGGACTGTTGTCTGTTTTCCAAAATTTAAGTATACATTTTTTCGCCATTATTAGGCTGTAGTTGAGGAAACGTCTTTGAAGTATCGTTAGCTTAGAGCAGGCCTCTGACGTACCTAATATGATCAGTTTTATATCTGGGTCCAATTTAGTTTTAAGTATTTTGGAAAAGGTATTTGTTCAGACTCTACTGGAGTTTATCTTGCACTAAACGTTATTCAAGTTATGCCAGGGACAATTCCTCTCATTTCAAACCTACCTCCTCCTCTGGTTCTCGATTCCCCTACTCTGGGCAAATGACTCCGTGCATCTACCCAATCTATTCCTCTCATGATTTTGTACACCTCTACAAGATCACCCTTTATCCTTCTGTGCTTCAAGGAATAAAGTCCTAGCCCGCTCAACCTATCCCTGTGGCTGAATCCCAAGAGTCCTGGCAACATCCTGGTTAATCTTCTCTGAAACTCTTTCAAGCTTGACAACATCTTTCCTGTAACATGGTGACCAAAACGGAACACAACACTCTAAATGTGGCCTCACCAACATCTTATACAAACTGTAAAATGGCATGAGTCGGTGGAGGGTGAAGCAGTGGTTCTATCATAGAAAACACGCTCCTGTCGTCTCATCAGGTCTACTCCACCGTTCAATAATGGCTGATCTATCTCTTCCTCCTAACCCCATTTTCCTGCCTTCTCCCCATACTGATCAAGAACCCGTACTAATCAAGAATCGATCTATCTCTGCCGTAAAAATATCCACGGACTTGACCTCCACAGCTTTCCATGGCATTGAATTCCACAGACTTACCACGCTCTGTCTAAATAAATTCCGCCTCATCTTCTTCCGAAGGAATGTCCTTTAATTCTGAGGCTATGAGCTCTGTTCCTGGTTTCTCCCACTAGCGGAAACATCTTCTCCACATTATCTAAGGGTTGGCGGTGTGGATTCAGACTGAGATATGTTTCTGTTTCCTTGCTCAGGGTTCAGCAGACTCCTACACCAGCCGCCCATCAGACTCGGACATCTCTCTGGAGGAGGACAGGGAGGCGCTACGCAAGGAGGCTGAGCGGCAGGCTTTGGCACAACTTGAGAAGGCAAAGGTGAGACTGGCACTCGCCTCACCTTCACTCTGATCCTGTGCTTCTAAATTGGACGCGCGGCAAGGGCCTGTGTTATACTGATCGCCACATGTCAGTGCATGGAGCCGAAACGCAAGGTTGACAGTGATATAGACTGGTCAAAGCGGCAACATTAACTCAAGCCAAGTTGGGACTCACCCTCCCCCCCTTCACCCCCCCCTCCCCTCTCCCCTCCACACTCCCCTGCACTCCCTTCCACCCCCATCCCTCCCCTCCACCCCTCCACCCCGCCCTCCCCTCGACCTCCCCTCCATCCCCCCTCCACCCCCCTCCCCTCTACCCTCCACCCCCCCTCTCCTCTCCACACTCCCCTCCACTCCCTTCCACCCCCCCTATCCCTCCCCTCCACCCCTCCAACCCCCCCCCCTCCATCCCCCCTCCACCCCCCTATCCCTCCCCTCCACCCCGCCCTCCCCTCGCCATCCCCACCATCCCCCCTCCACTCCCCACCCCTCCCCTCCATCCCCTCTCCACCTCCCCTCCACCCCCCTCCACACACCCTCCACTTCCCCTCCAACCCATCCCCTCCCCTCCACCCCCGCCTCAACCCCCCTCCCCCCCACCCCCTCCCCTCCATCCCCTCTCCACCCCCCCTCAATCCCTTTCCACCTCCCCCCCACCTCCCCTCCCTCCCCGTTCTTCACGCTGGTTCAAGACTCCAGAGACGAGACGAGACTTAAATCCACCCACACAGCCGGGCAGTTTAAATTCATTTGTTAACCTGGAGTAAAACCAGGGCTAGACTCTTTTGTTGAAGTTCCACACCATCTCCACCGTGCTCTCAGCTGCCTTTCTCTGTTTCATGCTGTTGCAGACCAAGCCCGTTGCATTTGCTGTTCGAACAAATGTCGGCTACAACCCCAGCCAGAACGACGATGTTCCCGTGCAAGGTGTGGCCATTTCCTTCGAAGCCAAAGATTTTCTACACATCAAAGAAGTAAGCGGTCTGCTGCGGTAGTCACATAATGCCGGAGTAACTCAGCGGGACAGGCAGCAGCATCTCTGTGGAGTGACCCGGAACATCACCCATTCCTTATCTCCAGAGATGCTGCTGCCTGGCCCGCTGAGTTACTCCAGCATTTTGTGATTATCTTCGATTTAAACCAGCATGTGCAGTTCCTTCCTACACATGTGTTCCGCTATTTGCGATGTTATTTGTTATGCTTCAAATGGTGATGCAATGGTACATTTTGTGTCAGTATACCTGTTCAAAGGTCAAGGTTTAAGAATAAGTGGGAAGCCATTTAGAACGGAGATGGGGAAAAACTTTTTCACACAGAGAGTTGTGAGTCTGTGGAATTCTCTGCCTCAGAGGGCGGTGGAGGCAGGTTCTCTGGATGCTCTCAAGAGAGAGCTAGATAGGGCTGTTAGGGATAGCGGAGTTAAGGGATATGGAGATAAGGCAGGAACGGGGTACTGATTGTGGATGACCAGCCATGGCCACATTGAATGGCGGTGCTGGTTCGAAGGGCTGAATGGCCTACCCCTGCACCTATTGTCTATTGCCTTTTGTCAGTTGCTCACATTTATTTGTCACACGTACCAATTAAGGTGCAGTGAAATTAGTTACCCTGCAGAAATACAGTTAAAAAGAACACAGCACACTATAGAATTTAATGTAAACGTGCACCACAGCATTCTTCACTGTGATGGAAGGCAATAAAATTCAGTCAGTCTTTCCCCTTTGTCCACCCGCGATCGGGGGCCGGGACCCTCTGTAGTCGCTGCTCTCGTCGGGATGATCGGAGCTCCGACATCAGGACAGATCGAACACACTCCGTACAGACAGCACCCATAGTCAGGATCGAACCCGGGTCTCTGGCGCTGTGAGGCAGCAGCTCTATCCCTGTGCCACCGTGCCGCCCTGGTTTTTGATTCCCCTACTCTGGGCAAGAGGTTCTGTGCGTCTACCCCATCTATCCCTCTCATGATTTTGTACATCTCTATAAGATCACCCCTCAACCTCCTGCGCTCCAAGGAATAGAGGATTAGTAGAGGGTTTAATTAATATTTAGAGGATTTAATTAATGATTAGATTAGAGGATTTATTCATATTTAGCATTGGTCTACAATTGTGTTTTTCTTTTAAATTCAGGGTAAAATGAGGGTCAAACCATACGCAATAGCTTCAGGCGTGTGGTATTTATGAATGCTAACAGGAATAGAGTATGATAGAAAGTTGGAGGAAGGATAGGCTCCTGATGCAGTTGTGCCATTTAGTGAGGTCATGGCTGATCTGTGATCTAATTCTATATAGCAGAGTGTCTCATGTGCCTTAATACAGAATACTGTTCATTGCAGATTTAAAATTAACAACTGGTCTTGATTGAACTGCTGCTTGCAATCCTCCACACCTCAGCAACCCTTTCCCTTTATTTGAGTTTAGAAATACAGCGCGGAAACAGGCCCTTCGGCCCACCGAGTCCGCACCGACCAGCGACCCCCCCGTTCACTTGCACTATCCTACACCCTAGGGACCGTTTGCAATTTACTGAAGCCAATTGACCTGCAAGCCTGCACGTCTCTGGAGGGTGGGAGGAAACCGGAGCACCCGGAGAAAACCCACATGGTCACAGGAAGAGCGTAGAAACTCCGTACAGACAGCACCCATAGTCAAGGTTGAACCCGGGTCTCTGTCTGCTGTGAGGCAGCAACTCTATCGCTGCGCCACCGTGTACCCTATTTATTCCACCCGTTCAACGTCTCACTTCAAATTCTAGCGCAGTTCCCAGATTCCCCAATTAGTTTCTCCTCATTTCCCAATCAGTTCTGCTCAATATCTTGTTCGATTGCCGGCTCGTCTTGTCTTTCTGCGGACTGGTCGGCACGCAACGGAAGCTTTTCACCGTGCCTCAGTACACGTGAAACTAAACTCAACTTAGCTAACTAACATGGTTCTGGATGGGTTATGGGAGCATGGATGGAAGATAGACCCGTTTGTCTTCATTCCAAGATCCCAGTGGAACAAGGTAGTCTTCTTCTTATCGAGTGCACACACAAGATAACATAGAAACATAGAAAATAGGTGCAGGAGGAGGCCATTCGGCCCTTCGAGCCAGCACCGCCATTCATTGTGATCATGGCTGATCGTCCCCAATCAATAACCCGTGCCTGCCTTCTCCCCATATCCTTTGACTCCACTAGCCCCACTATCTAACTATCTCTTAAATCCATCCAGTGACTTGGCCTCCACTACCCTCTGTGGCAGGGAATTCCATAAATTCACAACTCTCTGGGTGAAAACGTTTTTTCTCACCTCAGTCTTAAATGGCCTCCCCTTTATTCTAAGACTTTGGCCCCTGGATCTGGACTTGATCAACATTGGGAACATTTTTCCTGCATCTAGCTTATCCAGTCCTTTTATAATTGTATATGTTTCTATAAGATCCCCCCTCATTCTTCTAAACTCCAGGGTTGAGAGGGAAAGATAGATCAGCCAATGATTGAATGGCAGAGTAGACATTCAAGATTGGGAACATTTTTCCTGCATCTAGCTTGCCAGAGATTAACACACTTCTCGGCACCTGCATGCAATGGTGTCTGTCTTATCGCTTCTTGTGCGCGGCGGTGGAAAGACTGGTGGAAACGGGGCACGCCCGCGCCGTGAACGCTCTTTCCTCGACCCCCAACAAGGTAGTGACGGGCCAGTTTCTCTCTTCTCGCTCCTCCAGAAATACAACAACGACTGGTGGATCGGACGGCTGGTGAAAGAAGGCTGCGAGGTGGGATTCATTCCAAGCCCCGTCAAGTTAGACAACATCAGACTACAACAGGAGCAGAAGATGAGGCAAGGAAGGCTCTCGAGGTACAGTGCAATCTTAACGGTGACAAAATCGACCCTTTGATAAGACTCAAGGAGCTGTAGCATTAACCATCAGCACTGGGTTTTCCTTGCACAAGGGGCCAAGTGTCTCAGGCAAAGGTTGTGATCACAGCTCCACAGGTAACTCAGTACAGAAGGACATTTATACACCAATAAGATGACAACTGAGGGAGTACAAAGGTGAAAGGAGACAGAAAATGCTGGAGTAACTCAGCGGGAGCGGCAGCATCGATGAAGAAGAAGAATGGGCGACGTTTCAGGTCGAGACCCTTCTTCAGACTGATGTCGTGGGGGGGGGGGGGGTGTCGGGAAAAAGGAAGGAAGTAGGAGGAAGTTGGGCTGAGGGAGAACTGGGAAGGGGGAGGGGAAGGAGGGAGAAAGCAAGGGTTACCTAAAATTACTTCTCTCATTTTAGACAGCCCTTGCTTTCTCCCTCCTTCCCGAAACGTCGCCTATTCCTTCTCTCCATAGATGCCGCCTCACCCGCTGAGTTTCTGCAGCATTTCTGTCCATTATTTTGCCCTCTGTGGCAATGAGTTCCACAGATTAACAACCCTCTGACTAAAGAAGTTCCTCCTCACCTCCTTTCTAAAAGAGCGCACTTTGATTCTGAGGCTGTGACTTCTGGTCCTATCACTCATCTCTGATAAGAACGATTTCACGGACCCAATAGCATTTCTCGGCCTCTTAAATTTAATTTATTAACCTTACCTGTTGTACATTTTGTTGCAGCAAATCAGGTGGAAACTCCAGTTCCAGTCTAGGAGATGTAACTGGGACCCGGAGACCAACTCCACCTGCAACAGGTAAGTGACAAACACCTTCCTCCACAGCGCAGGTAAACTTAGTTCATAACTTGTTGGAGACAAATAAGACCATTCAGCCCATCTACTCTACTCCGCCATTCAATCACGGCTGATCTGTCTTTCCCTCACAACCCCATTCTCCTGCCTTCTCCCCATAACCCCTGATACCCGTCTTAATCAACAATCTACAGGAAGGAACTGCAGATGCTGGTTTGAACCGAAGATAGACACAAAATGCTGGAGTAACTCAGTGGGACAGGCAGCATCTCTGCAGAGAAAGAATGGGTGACGTTTCTGGTAGAGACCCTTCTTCAGTCTGAAGAAGGGTCTCGACCCAAAATATCACCCATCCTTCAGTCTGAAGAAGGGTCTCGACCCAAAACATCACCCATCCTTCATTCTGAGGAAGGGTCTCGACCCGAAACATCACCCATTCTTCAGTCTAAAGAAGGGTCTCGATCCGAAACATCGCCCATTCTTCAGTCTGAAGAAGGGTCTCGACCAAAAACAGCACCATCCTTCAGTCTGAAGAAGGTTCTTGACCCGAAACATCACACATTCTTCAGTCTGAAGAAGGGTCTCGACCCGAAACATCACACATTCTTTCTCTCCAGAGATGCTGCCTGTCCCACTGAGCTACGCCAGCATTTTGTGTCTATTTTCGAATCAATAATCTGTCCATCTCCCGCCTTAAAAATATCCATTTGACTTGGCCTCCGCAGCCGTCTGTGGCAATGAATTCCACACAATAAACTGAGGTCACAGTGGCCGATAGATACACTGTGTGGCCTGGTGCTGTGTTCCACACCTCAAACTTGTGGATCCCAGTTGGACAAGCAATGGGAAAATTTAAGAAGGCGCGAAAAACAAAAGAGGGGTAAAGAACTGCAGATGCTGGAATCGTGTGTGAAACACAAAGTGCAGGAGGAACTCAGTGGGTCAGGCAGCATCTGGGGGTGCTCATAGTTCACTTGGACAACTTACAATCCAGTGGTGTGAATATTGATTTCTCATTTCAAGTATTCCCTCTCTATGTCCTTCTCCCTCCCCCTCCCTAGTCTTCCTGCTAGTTTTACGGTTCGAATCCCTGCATTAGCACCTCCTCCACATCCAACAATGGACCATTGTGGGCTCTTTGGTCGTCGGTGCCGGCTCAGATCTGTTCTGCACCTTTTCATGCCTCTTGTTTCCCTCTCCCCTGGCTCTCAGCCTGAAGAAGGGTCTCGACCCAAAACGTCACCTATTCCTTTCCTCCAGAGATTCTGCCTGACCTGCGCTGAGTTACTCCAGCACTTTGTGTTTCATACAAAGGAGACAAAATAACGTGTATTAATGAAATGAGAATCCAAACAAAACTGGAAATACAATGGAGGTTTGATCACATCCAAGCAGGAAACTTAGATACATGTTAAAACCTCTAGTTGGAATTAACGTAATGAATGTTGTGTTTGACTTTTTATTCTCAAAAGCAGCAGGAATGTTGAGGAATTAATTGTCTAGTCCACATCTCCCTGTAGCTTCCCCAACCTGGCTCGGCAGAAAACATTTCCTCGTCTCTGTTCAGAGCTCATGCCCCAAAGTGCAGGATTTATCTCTGAACAGCTTTGATCCAAAGTTGCAGATGATTATAAGACGTCGGGGCAGAATGAGGCCACTCTGCCCATCGAGTCTGCTCCGCCATTTGACCAGGGCTGATCTATTTTTCCCCTCTCAACACCATTCTCCTGCCATCTCCCAGTAACCTTTGATGCCTTTCCCAATCAAGAACCTATCGATCTCCACTTTAAAGGTGCCCAATGACTTGGCCTCCACAGCCGTCTGTGGCAATGTATCCCCCAGATTCACCACTGATTGCTCTACTAGGCAGGCCAGTGGAACTGATGCCCATAGTGAAGGTATCATGGCCACACTGATCATTGACGTAACATTTTGTCCAACTTTGTATGAATCCATCCTTGAAATTCTTGCTGCCAAGCTCAGGTTAATTATTAATATTATTATTTTTAGTATTATAATTTGTATTATTATTATTATTAATATTAATATTGTTATTGTCATTGTCACATGTACCAAGGTACAGTGAAAAGCTTTTGTTGCGTGCTATCCAGCCAAAGAAAAGACTATACATGATTGCACTCAAGCCGTCCACAGTGTCCAGATAAAGGATAACGTATACAACATTAGTACAAGATGAAGTCCAATGAAAGATATTTCAAAGGTCTTCAATTAGGTAGATGGGAGATCAGGACCAAACTCTAGTTGGCGAGAGGACGGTTTAGTTGCCTGATAACAGCTGGGAAGCAACTGTCCTTGAATCTGCAGGTGTGCGTTTTCACACTTCTGTACCTCGTGCCTGATGGGAGAGGGGAGAGGAGGGAGTGGCCGGGGTGAGACTGGTCCTTGATGATACTGCTGGCCTGGCCTTGCCGAGGCAGGGTGACAGGTTGGCGTATGGTGGTCAGGTTGGTCATGTTGGTTGGAAAGTTGGCCCGTTGTTTTTGCATGAAGCGACCCTGCTTCGTTAAATGCGAAGAGTCACTGCTTAGAGATTTTGGTGTGCCTTCTGGAGGACACGGTAGGCATATCATTGATTGCTAACGGTCCAGACCCCACACATATTTGTGAAGGTAGATGTGGTGCCCAAAGCTGACTCCGACTCTACAGGAGATTCAAGGGACCTGGAGGCTGGGGTCAACAATTTGAGGAAGGATATTCTTGCTATTGAGGGAGTGCAGCGTATGTTTACAAGGTTAATTCCCGGGATGACGGGACTGTCATATGCCGAGAGAATGGAGCAGCTGGGCTTGTACACTCTGGAGTTTAGAAGGATTAGAGGAGATCTCATTGAAACTTATAAGATTGTTTAGGACTTGGACACGCTAGAGGCAGGAAACATGTTCCCGATGTTGGGGGAGTCCAGAACCAGGGGCCACAGTTTAAGAATAAGGGGTCAGCCATTTAGAATGGAGACGAGGAAACACTTTTTCTCACAGAGAGTGGTGAGTCTGTGGAATTCTCTGCCTCAGAGGGCGATGGAGGCAGGTTCTCTGGATGCTTTCAAGAGAGAGCTAGATAGGGCTCTTAAAAATAGCGGAGTCAGGGGATATGGGGAGAAGGCAGGAACAGGGTACTGATTGTGGATGATCAGCCATGATCACATTGAATGGTGGTGCTGGCTCGAAGGGCCAAATGGCCTACTCCTGCACCTATTTTTCCATTGTCTATTGCCTATTCTCTAACTCGGCCACCTGGCCAGAAGGAGAGGGGGGAGGTTGATGTTGATGATGGGGATTGGACGTTAGGGTCTATCAGCAGTTTGGTCACAGACTGGGCTAAGGCGTGGGCGGTGATGAGGGCCAACTGAGTTGGTTTATGGCCATGTCTCTGGGATCACTGGCCTTAGTCTAGTTTAATTTATTGTCCAGAGAGAGGTACAGTGAAAAGCTTTTGTTGCCTGGCATCGAGTCAGTGGAAAGGACAGCACATGATTACAATTGAGCCTTTTACAGTGTGTAGATCCGTGATAAGGGAATAACGTTTAGTGCAAGGTGGAGCCGGCAAGGGTCTGATCAATGGCTAATGGAATCAAGGGATATGGAGAGAAAGCAGGAATGGGGTACTGATTCTGGATGATCAGCCATGAGCATATTGAATGGCGGGGGCTGGCGTAAGGGGCCGAATGGTCTACTCCTACACCTGTTTTCTATGTTTCCATGGTAGTCCGAGGGCCACCAATGAGGTCGATGGTAGTTCAGCTGTGCATGTTACAGCCCAGAGACTTGTTTGACCATGGTGGTTACGGCTTCCTGTGGTTAGGCCTGGAAGACCACAGCATTGGTCAATCAATGCAGGGGATGGAAATCATCTCACAGGTTCAGGTGAGAATAGCCATGCTAAGGTTTGGCGGGGAGGGGACATTGTGGTCTGTACCTCACTTTGGAGGCACTTCACCCAGACAATTGGCAGAACCGTTCCAGCTTTCAAGCGAGAGCTAGACAGGGCTCTTGAAGATAGCGGAGTCAGGGGATATGGGGAGAAGGCAGGAACGGGGTACTGATTGGGGATGATCAGCCATGATCATATTGAATGGCGGTGCTGGCTCGAAGGATCAAAATGGCCTACTCCTGCACCTATTGTCTATTGTCTATTGTCATTCCATCCCACATTGGGCGGAGAATAAAATTAAGATTTAAGATTAGAGTGTGATCAACATTACCCCTAGTGTGTGGATTAGAATCTGGGGACTGTTGATGGAAATCTGGACAGAACATATTAGTGTGGGATTTGTATAAATGGGTGATACAAGGAATTGCAGATGCTGGTTTACCAAAACAAGACACAAAGTACTGGAGTAACTCAGCAGATAAGGCAGTATCTCTGGAAACATGGATAGTTGACGTTTTGGGCCACATGGATGGGTGACATTTTCAGTCTGAAGACGGGTCCCGACCCGAAACGTCACCTCTCCATGTTCTCCAGAGATGCTGCCTGACCCGCTGAGTTACTCCAGCACTTTGTGCCTTTTAGAGAAGGACGCAAAGTGCTGGAGTAACTCAGCGGGTCAGGCAGCATCTCAGGTGAAAAGAGACAGGTAAGGTTTCGGGTCGGGACCCTTCTTCAGACGGCATAAATGGGCTGGCAATGACCAGATGGGCTGAAGGGCTCGATACGACTCTGTGACTGTGTAGCTGCTTCGAAATAGGCTGTTGTGCAGGAAGGAACTGCAGATGCTGGTTCAAACCGAAGACAGACACAAGAAAACTGGAGTCGCTCAGCAGGACAGGCAGCATCTCTGGAGAGAAGGAACCTCGACCCGAAACGCCCCTCATTCCTTCCCTCCAGAGATGCTGCCGGTCCCGCTGAGTGACTCCAGCGTTGTGCGTCTGTCTTCGGATTAGGCGGTTTCTCCGTTCTGAATTAAGGATGCTGTTTGATTATGTTTCCTTCATCAGTTACATCTCAACCCTCTGCTTCTTCCCCTCTCCCAGGAAACGCGGACTTGACTAACTTAGCTTTTGATGTAGATGTCGCTGATATAGATGCACACGAGAGTGATTCACAGCCCAACCATCGTTCCCCTAAAACGAGTGTTAGCAGTGTCACCGCTCCCCCGTCCAATGCCAAAAGAATCCCATTTTTTAAGAAGGTAACATCTTGCGGGAGACACACAGCTAGCTGCCTGTTGCACGAGCTCGCACGAGCACTCGCCCCACACACGCTGTCTGCTGCTTCCCTGTCTCCGAGACCTGCCAATAACATGCATGCCTTGTGTTTTTCTCTTGGGCTATCTTTCCACACGCACGTCAACAGCAAAGCAGAAACAGAAATCGGTAAGTCTGGCTTTTTATTGTAACCGTGTTTGTATTTATTGTTAATCCACCAGTCGGTCAGAGAAGGCCCGCGTGGTCATAAGGTCATCTTTAGTGATAGGAGCAGAATTAGGCCAATCGGCCCAGCAAGTCTACTCCGCCATTCAATCATGGCTGATCTATCTCTCCCTCCTAACCCCATTCTCCTGCCTTCTCCCCATAACCCCTGACACCCGTACTAATCAGAAAGTAGACCGTACTCTATAAAAGGGCTGTCCCACTGCGGAGACCTAATCCGCGAGTTCTGGCGAGTTTGCCGTCGCCTCACACTCGCACCATGGTCGGCACGAGGTCTTTGTAACTCTCCTTCATGCTCGAGGGTAGTCCCCGCGTACTCGAGACCTCAGCTAGGCCGCGGCGTATTTTTCAACGTGTTGAAAAACGCCCGCGAGTAAAAAGAGGTCACCATGGAAAAAATATAGATACGTTTTTTACTCTAAGGTTTCGTCGAAGTAGGTCGTAGTAGGTCGGCATGTTAGTCGTAGGTGATCGAGGGTAGTCGACGGTAGTCGTAGATAGTCTTCAACATAGTCGAAGGGAGTTCGAAGGGAGGTCGAAGGAGGTCGTCTTCACTCTCCACTATTCGGTGTCCAATTTTTCCGAAGCTAGTCGAAGCTGGTCTTCAACATAGTCGAAGGAGATCGAAGGAGGTCTTCAATATGACTCTGCTAAACTCTTCTAAACTCTCCAATTAGGTTGCCCAAGTGGGACAGCCCCTTAACCCTTTATAAAGTAGAAAAATGATCTGATGATGAGTAAATAAATGTGGATAGAGTGGTGAAGGATTTCAAGGAACATTGGCCTTCATTTGTCACCGCACTGACTATACAAGTTGGGATGCTTTGTTACAGTTGTACAAGATGTTGGTGAGGCCACATTTGGAGAATTGTTGTTCAATTTTGGCCACCCTACTGCGGGAAGGATATTATTAAGCTGGAAAGGGTACAGGACTTATAGACCTGAGCCAGAGAGAGAGGTTGGGCAAGCTGGGACTTCAAAGAATTAAATACAGGAGGCTGAAGGGGTGATGTTATACAGGTGTATAAAATCATGCAGGGGGTAGATAGGGTGAAATCACAGTCTTTTTCCCCATGGTAGAGGAATCAAGAACCAGAGGACACAGGTTTAACGTGAGAGGGGCAAGATTGAATAGGAACTTAGGGGCAACTTTTTCGCAAGGTACTGCGTATATGAACGAGCTGCCAGAGGAAGTAGTCGAGGCAGGTACTATAACAACATTTACAAGACACTTGGACAGGAACATGAATAGGAAATGTTTAAAGGGATATTTTGGAGCCAAATGAGGGACTAGCTGACATGGGATATTTTGGTCGGCATGGATGAGTTGGGCCGAAGGGCCTGTTTCCATTCTGTATGACTTAATGACTATGAATGATGCATTCTTAAGTCAGTATTAAACTGCTCACGTGATCAATAACTATTGTCGATGAGGAATGACTTGCACCACCTTTATCGAATGATAATTAACAAATTAAAAGAGATTGAAATATACGGAACTTATTTTCTGAACATAAAATTACCCGCGTCATTGGTTGCTTCCATCTGCAGTTTAGAAGCATCTGGGTTTGCAATCCAGAGATTTTGCAAACTGTTCGAGAGATATGAACTTAATTCCAAGTATTCCTATGTGGGGGGTTGAAATGCTGTTGTCTAGAGAGCCAAGATGACTGATGGTGACACAAGGAGCAACACAGCTACTGAAATCTTGAGCAAAACACAAAGTGCGGTGGAGTTGCTGCCTTGCAGTGCTGGAGACCCAGCTTTGACCCTGAATACAGGTGCTGTCTGTACAGAGTTTGTACGTTTTGTACATTTGTACGTCTTAAAAAATAGCGGAGTGAGGGGCTTTGGAGAGAAGGCAGGAACGGGGTACTGATTGGGGATGATCAGCCATGATCACATTGAATGGCGGTGCTGGCTCGAAGGGCCGAATGGCCTACTCCTGCACCTATTGTCTATTGTCTGTTGTTTTCCCGGTGACCACGTGGGTTTTCTCCGGGTGCTCAGGTTTCCACCCACAGAGAAAGACGTGCGGGTTTGAAGGTTAATTGGCCCTCTGTAAATTGCCCCGGTGTATCAGGAGTACAGTAGATGGGACAGTGTGATAACATAGACCCAGTACGAACAGGTGAGATCGATGGTCGGCATGGATCTTGTGGGCCGACCGGCTGTATCTTTCAATTAATCAATCAATCAGGCAATGCATTGATTGATTGTGCCGATCAATAAAACAACTGACTGCAGCATTTTTGTCCCGGTCTTTTGTGACAGTTGAGGTACCAAAATAGAATGCGGAATGTTGACATAGTATTCTGCAGTGGGAAATGCGGACACAGATGTGCCATCAATAAACATAACATCAGGCAGGTTCCGAGCAAAAAATATAGAGAGGGCAGCCCGGTGGACAAGCGGTAGAGTTGCAACCTCACAGAGCCGGAGACTCTGGTTCCATCCTGACTACGGATGCTGTCTGTACGGAGTTTGCACGTTCTCCCTGTGACTTGCATGGGTTTTCTCCGGGATCTCCTGTTCCCTCCCACACTCCAAAGACGTACAGGTTTGTAGGTCAATTGGCTTGGTCTAATTATAAATTGTCCCCAGTGTGTGTGTAGGATAGTGTTAGTATGCAGGGGTCACTGGTCGGCACGGACTCAACTTGCAGAAGGGCCTGTTTCCGCGTTGCATCTTAGTTTAATTTAGAGATAGAGGAAAGAGGCCCTTTGGCCCTGCGAGTTCGTGCCGGCCGTCGATCCACGCAGGTCACGGGGTGAACGTACAGACCACACCCGTAGTCTGGATCAAACCCGGGTCTGTGGCGCTGTCAGGCAGCAGCCCTACTGCCACGCCACTGTGCCTCAAAATCATTCATCTGCCCAATGACTTCATACATCATTCCCATCTCCAAAACCCATTTCTAAAACTAAAGAAAGAGGCAGAAGGAATGAAAGAAAATTTCATCTGGAAGTTGCAGCCAGCAATCTGCAACTGAACACAGATGACTGGCACGAACAATCAGATTGTAAACCGCTGCTGGTTTTTTAAGTGTTCTCAGATGCTTTGGACAGAGAGGTAACCTGGCCACCCAAAGAACTGGGCGTGGGCCATTGGAAGGGAACGAGAGAGAAAGTAGCCTGATACCTCACAGCCTAATGTAGGTAGGTGCAGCTCTAGAGACTAGTGGGGTACCGCAAGGCTCAGTGCTGGGACCCCAGCTATTTACAATATACATAAATGATCTGGATGAGGGAATTGAAGGCAATATCTCCAAGTTTGCGGATGACACTAAGCTGGGGGGCAGTGTTAGCTGTGAGGAGGATGCTAGGAGAATGCAAGGTGACTTGGATAGGCTGGGTGAGTGGGCAAATGTTTGGCAGATGCAGTATAATGTGGATAAATGTGAGGTTATCCACTTTGGTGGCAAAAATAGGAAAACCGACTACTATCTAAATGGTGGCCGATTACGAAAAGGGGAGATGCAGCGCGACCTGGGTGTCATGGTACACCAGTCATTGAAAGTAGGCATGCAGGTACAACAGGCAGTGAAGAAAGCCAATGGTATGTTAGCTTTCATAGCAAAAGGATTTGAGTATAGGAGCAGGGAGGTTCTACTTCAGTTGTATAGGGTCTTGGTGAGGCCACACCTGGAGTATTGCGTACAGTTCTGGTCTCCAAATCTGAGGAAGGACATTATTGCCATAGAGGGAGTGCAGCGAAGGTTCACCAGACTGATTCCTGGGATGTCAGGACTGTCTTATGAGCAAAGACTGCATAGACTCGGTTTATACTCTCTAGAATTTAGGAGATTGAGAGGGGATCTTATAGAAACTTACAAGATTCTTAAGGGGTTGGACAGGCTAGATGCAGGAAGATTGTTCCCGATGTTGGGGCCGTCCAGGACAAGGGGTCACAGCTTAAGGATAAGGGGGAAACCCTTTAGGACCGAGATGAGAAGGAATTTTTTCACACAGAGAGTGGTGGGTCTCTGGAATTCTCTGCCACAGAGGGTAGTTGAGGCCAGTTCATTGGATATATTTAAGAGGGAGTTAGATGTGGCCCTTGTGGCTAAGGGAATCAGAGGGTATGGAGAGAAGGCAGGTACGGGATACTGAGTTGGATGATCAGCCATGATCATATTGAATGGCGGTGCAGGCTCGAAGGGCCGAATGGCCTATTCCTGCACCTAATTTCTATGTTTCTATGTTTCAAATGCTGGTTTGTAACGTGCTAAAATGTTCTTGTGGTGTAGGTATAAGCAGGCTCGCTCACTTAAGGGCCTGTCCCATTTGGGCGTCTTTTGCGTGTCACGCAGGTGGCGTGCGAAGATTTTGTGAATCCCAAAACCCTGGCCCGCCACACGCAACCGCGCGTCACTGCCTACGTCACCACGCACCATGCACGTAATGCACGTCATGCGCGCATCATGTGTGCGTCACGAAGCGCGGGTCGTGCATCATGACGCGTAAATGATGTCGCGTAAATGACGCTCAAATGACGCCCAAGTGAGACAGGCCCTTTAGATAGTGACCATTAAGGGCCTGTCCCACTTACGTGACTTTTTCGTGCGACTTGCCGGCACCCGTCATCGTCGCAGCAGGTCTCCGAAAATGTTCAACGTGTTTAAAATCCAGTGGCGACCAGAAAAAGGTACGACTCTTTGGGCGACTGCTCACGACCGTACAGGCGACATGTCGCGGGGTGACGCCTGTTTGGTCGTGAGTAGTCGCCCAAAGAGTCGTACCTTTTTCTGGGTGCCGCTGGATTTTCAACATTTTTAAATTTTTCGGCAACCTGCTGCGACTATAACGGGTGCCGTCAAGTCACCGAAAAAATTTGCGTAAGTGGGACGGGCCCCAGAGACCGTAGAACTGGGGTTAAATAAAATAAATCAAAAATGCCAGGGTTTAGAAGTTAACACCCCGCCCACTAGGGACAGGAGTACAGTTTGTGTTAACGTATTTATTAACGATTTAGAATGTAACAGGGCGGGATATTCATGAGGACAGGAATAGACAGTTAGTCAAAGTTTCTCTGAGTCAGGAGTGAGAGAATTCCAGAAAGGGAAGAGGGCAGAGAGATGCCCACCAGTGGGCGGAAGAGGAGAGATGCGAAGATGGAATTTTGTTCATAACCCCTTGGCAACCAAAAGGTCACTTTAAAAACGACTTTTCCTCTCAAGGGATTAAATGGCAATAGAATGAATATGGCAGCAGAGGATGCAGGTTTAATGGGCATTCTCCATGTAACAGGAGCTTTGAAGAAGAATATTATAAACTGCTTAGTAGATACAAAGAATCTACAGATGCTGCAATCTTCCGGAGAACGCGGAGTGTTGGAGTAACTCAGCGGGTCAGGCAGCATCTCTGGAGGACATGTGGGCGGCACGGTGAAGCAGCGGTAGAGTTGCTGCCTTACAGCGCCAGAGACCCAGGTTCGATCCCGACTACGGGTGCTGTCTGTACAGAGTTTGCACGTTCTCCTTGAGACCGCGTGGGTTTTCTCCGGGTGCTCTGGTTTTCTCCTACACTCCAAATTCGTACAGGTTTGTAGGTTAATTAAATTGTAAATTGTCGCTAGTGTGTAGGATAGTGCTAGTGTACAGGGTGGCCTCTGGGGCCTGTTTCCGCACCATATCTCTATAAAGTAAATTAAAGTAACGACATGGGTAGATGACATTCGGGTCGGGTCTGAAGAAGAGTCCCAACCCAACACATCACCTATTTGTGTCCTCCAGAGTTGCTGCCTGACCCGCTGAGTCACCCCAGCTACTCAGGTACTTGGTGGATTTCTGTTGCTATAACAATACATGAAGTTAAGAGTTATGAAAAACTGCAAGAAATTACCATTTCCCTCGACTGATATCTGAAACATTCATCAGCTCTGCCCACTGCCAACTTTTACTACAGTGATTGGTGATTAGCATCAAGCTTTGGGCAATTAGTGACTGGGTTGATTAAAGGGCCTGTCCCACCGGCATGCAAGTCTATGCGATGAGCGCGACCTAACGTGGTCGTTTGAGCCGTCCGGCGTCGCGGGGCCGGTCCCACTTCGATCGCCGGAGCCGTGCGGAATTGTGCGGAGTTCGTCCCGACATCGCGCGGGGCTCCGAAAAACTGACCATGTTCAAAAATTCCGCGCGGCAACGGCTTGTCGGCTCGCAGTCGCCTCGACGCATTACACACCGCCTCCACGCCATGCCTCCGTGACCCTCTCTGTAGGTGCTTCCGTGACCCTCTATGTGTGTGGCTCCATGGCCCTCTGTGTGTGTGCCTCTGTGCCCCTCTCTGTGTGCCCCTCTCTGTCCTGGCGAACTTACCTTTAAGACTTCACTCCAAGTTCGCCTCACTTTGTGCCCCATTGCACCACTCACCCGACCTCCGCGCGGCTCTCGCTGCCGGTTTGGTCGCAGTTGCTGCATGCAGGCGCATGCTGGTGGGACGGCCCCTGTATGGGGATCACCCAACCTCCGCGCGGCCCCCGCTTCTAGTTTGATCGTGCTCATCGCATGGAGTTGGATGCTGGTAGGACAGGCCCTTAAGATTGCTGCTATTGTGTTGCCAGTTAGTCCAGCTCGGTCTCACCAATAGATTGGCGATTAGCGTGGGATGAAGTCAACCTGACCAGACTTGCCCCTGCTTCTGCACAGCTGATCTGAGCATCGGAACTGGGCCAGTGAGCCACAAGCCTTGGGCAGGAAGAACGGATGAAGAATGGGAATAGTGAAAGGCCTGAATAGTGTGGATGTGGAGAGGATGTTTCCACTGATGGGAGAGTCGAAGAACAGAGGTCGCAGCCTCAGAATAAAAGGATATACATTTAGAAAGGAGACGAGGAGGAATATCTTTAGTCAGTGTGTGGTGAGCCTGTGGAATTCTTTGCCACAGAAGGCTGTGGAGGCCGAGTCAGTGGATATTTTTAAGGGAGAGATAGATAGATTATTGATTAGTATGGGTGTCAGGGATTATGGGGAGAAGGCAGGAGAATGGGGTTAGGAGGGAGAAATAGATCAGCCATGGTTGAATGGCGGAATAGACGATGGGCCGAATGGCCTAATTCTACTCCTATCACTGATGACCTTATGAACCTGCTCTGGTGGAGAGGCATTGCATAGCCTCAGTTCATATTTAGTTCACATAAACACATAATCCAGATAATTTCCATCATCTATTGGTTGCCATCTGAAGGGTAATGGGCCACATGGGCTGGGCTAATGGAAAGGAAAGGGAGGCAGCCTTTACAATGGGCACCTCGTTCAGGGTGGCTGAGCAAGGTTTCAGAACTCACCGCTCATTACAAAATATAGCAGGCTGCTTTGAACGAAAGTTATAAACTTGTTGCTATGGCTTGACTTTTTTTTATTGAGCACGATTTATTGATCGCTTGAGGCAGCTTTTGAATAAGCATGTACTGTAGAAAGGCACTATCTCCACGGAATGGGGATTGCCGGAACGTTTTGCCTTTGACGAGCATTCTGCCCATGACGCTGCAGCCTGAGAATCACCGGGGCTTTGCTTTTGCTGAGCAGGAAGTTCTGCGGTGCTTGTGCAAGGCCCTCGTGGCCACCAGTGTCGCTGGCAGTATCTCACACACTGTGGGGCGTGCCAGACCGTGGTGGATGGGAATTGACCTCTTTAGAATAGAGGAGGCAAAGGAAAGGTTTAACGTGGGCATGTAAAACTGGCTGGGAACACACAATCTCCACTGGTAGAACAATTATTACCCACACACGCACCACGCCTTACTGTTATGGTCAAAGAGCCAAGGATGGTGAGATGAAGGCTATATTAAAGAGCCAAGGATGGTGAGGCTATATTTAACTCAATATATTTACCTATAAATTATATTATATAATTTAACTATATATATATATGCACCCATATACTTCACATGAATTATTGAACAATAGTCACCTATATTATATTAATTAATATAACTATATATAGAGAGATTATGTACAATATAATAGATCGTATGCAATATAATCGATTTTATACAATATAATGGATTAAATACATTTATATATAATACGTATACACTTGACATTAACTATATTTAACTATTAACTATATCTTATATTATTTAATATAACTATATATATTAAATGTACCTATATATATAGTTATATATATATATACTCAACATTAGCTTTATTTAACAATATTTACCTATATATGATATTATTTCATATAACTAGATCTATATAATAGATAATGTCCAATATAATATATTATTAGCAATATAATGGTTGTTGTGCAATATAATAGATTATATATATGTTTATATAATGATAGTATTAATATTGTATAAAATATATTATATTGCATATAATCTATATACATAATATAATATCTATATCATAGATAATATATGACAGATTATATAACTCCACATGAGGTATTTTAGGACGATATAATGGTGTAGCTCGTAGAGCTGCTGTCTCACACCACCAGAGACACCGGTTTGATCCTGCGGTTTCCTCGGGTACTGTCATTGTGGAGTTTGCACGTTCTCCCCGTGACCGCGTGGGTTTCCTCCGATTGCTCCAGTTTCCTCCCGCATCCCAAAGACATGTGGGTTCGCAGGTTAATTGGCCCTCTGTAAATTGCCCCTGATGTCGAGGGGGTGGATGAGAGAGTGGGATCACATTCAACTTTTCCACCTCTCACTTTATAGCCAGAAAGTGTTTCCATGCTGTATCTCTAAACTAAATTTAAACTGAACTAGGCTTCATTCAGATAGTCAGCAAGGGTGTAATGGACTGGGTGTTCTTCATGTTTTCTGTATGATTGTAATACAGCTCCATCCCCGATTTTCCGGAAACTAGTGGTCCATCCCCCCCCCACCACCTGGAAGACCCCCCCGAAAAAGTGGCGCCTAGGCCGGGTGAGACGGCCGATCTCGACCTCATCGGGACTTCCACGGCCGATCGACGGGTCGATTCTGCCCCCTGCTGCCGGGACTCTGGAACTCCGGCCCAGCCGGAGCCGGCAGATCCATTCCCACAGCCGACTTCCGAGGCCGACTTTGCGGGCCAGTATCTCGGCCCCTCCCCCGAGCCCATGACCCATGTTGGTTTGGCCATAAAGTCGGAAGGAATAGTAGTAAAATTAGGCCATTCGGCCCATCAAGTCTACTCCGCCATTCAATCATGGCTGATCTATCTCTCCCTCCTAACCCCATTCTCCCCATAACTCCTGACACCTCTGCTAATCAAGATTGGTCTGGCAACAATTGGTCCGGCAAAACGGAAAATCCGGCAAGGCTCTGGATCGAAGGGTGCCGGAATATCGGTGGTGGACCTGTAATATGGTTGTGCTTCTGACCCTGTATCTGGCTTTGTATTTGCCCTGAGCAGCAGGAGAATATCCCCCCTTACGACGTGGTGCCTTCGATGAGACCAATCATACTCGTGGGTCCATCTCTGAAAGGATACGAGGTACGTTCTCCCACGCGCTTTGGGAGCGGCACCGTGGTGCAGTGGTAGAGTTGCTGCCTCACAGCAGCCAGCGACCCGGGTTCGATCCTGACCACGTCCTTTTCTTCAGCGGCTATGCCCTCTGGTCCTCGTCTCTGGTACTGTCTGCATGGTGTTTGTACATTCTCCCTGTGACCGTGTGGGTTTTCTCTGGGTGCTCCTGGTTTCCCCCACACTCCAAAGACATACAAGTTTGTAGGTTAATTGGCATATGTAAATTTGAAATTGTCCCTACTGTTTAGGATAGAGCAAGTGTACGGGGCGATCGCTGGTCGACGAGGACCCATTAGGCTGAGGGGCCTGTTTCCACACTGTAAAGTAGAAACAAGGCACTACAGATGCTGGTTTACACAAAGTGCTGGAGTAACTCAGCTGATCAGGCAGCATCTCTGGAGGACATAGATAGTTGAAGTTTCGGGCCAGGACCCTTCTCGATCTCCCAACCCGAAACGTCACTGCCCATGTTCTCCAGAGATGCCGCTGGGTCACTCCAGCACCTTATGTCTATTTCTTCATCAAGTAAGAATTCCCAAGGTGCTGAGAAGCCCTGGGGAACGCTGGCCATTTTGATAAATGGCACTATGAAATTGAGACCAGAAGGCTTGCTTTAACTCTGGGCGACCATTAATGATGCCACCTCTTCCTGTGTAGGTCACGGACATGATGCAGAAAGCCCTGTTTGACTTCTTGAAGCATAAGTTTGACGGAAGGTAAGATATGGTGAAAGGCCTGTGGGTGGTGGATGTGGAGAGGAGGTGTCCACTAGTGGGAGAGTCTAGGACCAGAGGGCACAGCCTCTGAAGAAAAGGACGTGTCGTTAGGAAGGAGATGAGGAGGATTTTTTATTAGTCAGAGGGTTGTGAATCTGTGGAATTCAGCTTGGGATATGTTGGTCGGTGTGGGCAAGCTGGGCTGAAGGGTCTTTTTGATCAGCCATGATCACATTGAATGGCGGTGCAGGCTCGAAGGGCCGAATGGCCTACTCCTGCACCTATTTTCTATGTTTCTATGTTTTCCATGCTGTGTGACCATGAGGTGGGGTGAATGTCCCTTGAAAGAGGCATCCTTGGTGAAGCGAAGACCAGAGGACATGGGTTTAAGGTGAAGGGGAGAAGATTTAATCGGAATCTGAGGGGTATCGTTTTCACACAAAGGGGTGGTGGGTGTGTGGAACAAGCTGCCAGAAGAGGTAGTTGAGGCTGGGACTATCCCAACATTTAAGAACCAATTTGGCAGGTGTATGGATAAGACATGTTTGGAGGAATATGGACCAAGTGCAGGCAAGTGGGACTAGTGTATTCTAGAGCTGCGAAAACTAGTGAACTTATGAGCAAAGAAGGGAAGACATTTGAACTTTTATTTCGCCTTCCATCACAGTGAGGAATGTGGAGGGGTCACTGTGGTGGATGTTTATGTTAAAATGTGTTTTGTGTGTTCTGTTGCTTTTCATTTGTATGAGTGACTTGGCAAATGAAATTCCTCGTATGTTGCAAAACGTAGTTGGCTAATAAAGTATTATTGTGATTGTGAACATTCTAGTGCTCCTAGAACTAGTGAAGGTGTCAACATGTGACAGGGCAGTGCCTCGGGCCACTTGTAACACTGCTCTCTGTCGGCAGAATATCGATCACTCGAGTCACGGCGGACATCTCGTTAGCAAAGCGCTCGGTGCTGAACAACCCCAGCAAGCACACGATCATCGAGCGGTCCAGCACACGCTCCAGCCTGGGTGAGTGAGTCCCCTTGCACTGATGGCTCGCAAAATGTCTCTCTCCTCAAAGGACGGTCTCAGCTGCTGTTCAAAGTCAACAATCTCATCGCTTCCACGGAGGCGCCCGACACAGGCGGCTATTTGCGTGCCGGTCACAGAAGTAGATCTGCAACCACACATTACAGTCGCTCCACACTCTTAAGGGCCTGTCCCACTTGGCGATCATTTTGGCGACTGCCGGCATCGTCAAAAATACGCGTGATACGTGAGGCGGCATGACGACGTGTGACGCGGCATGATGACGTATGACGTGGTGATGATGCAGCATGATGACGTATGACGCGACGTGATGATGTATGACGCGGTGTTTTTTCACGTGTCGCAACATTTTTTTTGTCGCCACTGGATTTTGAAATGTTCAAAATCTTTTGGCAACCCCTGATATGAAGCCGGCAAAATCAGCAAGTGGGACAGGCCCTTCACTCCTGCGGCAACATTTCTTACTTTAACTCACTAAACGTTATTCCCTTTATCACGTACCGTCTGTACACTGTGGACGGCTGGATTGTAATCACGTATTGTCTTACCGCTGACTGGTTAGCACGCAGCACAAGCTTTTCACTGTACCTCGGTACACGGGACAAGAAACTAAACTGAACTGAACTTCTGTGGCGGACTATCAGCTTCAGTAGAACAGACCCACAAAGGATGAGACCATCACAGGCTGCAGGAGGGTCAGCAATCAGGGGGGGTGGGAGATTGCAACCTTCACGTGGTCCACCCTGTTCCGACAGATGCAATCAACCCGGCGTGCACAATCAAATGAGATCAAATAGAACAAGTTGTCCTACAACTTTAGGCTGTGCACGCCATACGCAAGTAGGAGATAAAGCAATCAGGACATGCAGGTTCAATGGTGTTTTGGCATGAAAGTGGCACGGTGGCACAGCAGTACAGTTGCTGCCTTAAGAGCCTGTCCCACTTACGTGATTTTTTCGGGGACTTGCCAGCACCCGTCATAGTCGCAACAGGTCTCCGAACATTTTCGACATGTTGAAAATCCAGCGGTGACCAGAAAAAGGTACGACTCTTTGGGCGACTACTCACGACCACACAGGCCATGTCACCCTGCGACATGTTGACTAATTCCTACAGTACCTTGCATCAGGAACCCAGTTCTGGTGCTCACTTCCACTGGTGCTGGTCTCTAGTCTGTCTTTGAATTCATCTGGTTCTGTTTTCTCAGGCGCTCTTAAAAGATGCAAAATGCTGGAGAAACTCTTGGCAGGCCAGGAAGCATCTCTGGAGAACATGGATGGGAGACATTTCGGATCAGCACCCTTATCTTAACCTGACACATCGGCCAGAGATGCTGCCTGGCCCGCTGAGTTACTCCAGCACTCTGCATTTTATATTTTTTACAAAGATTTTTTGGTTTGAGAAGCAACTTGCCCCAAATTATAAAAAAAATGTTGGTTAATATTTTTATTAGAAGCAATGCATGTTGCCAATGATATAACAGTTTTTCAAATACATATTTAACTTGTTTCAAAAGTTATACAAGTATTACGGAATGATATATATAAGCTTCTATTTTTTTAAGAAAGTAAAGATTGTAAAGAGGTAAAATAATAATCAAAGAGGAGTGAGATTAAATAATATTGATTATGATTATATATAACAAAAAAAAAATAATAATTTTTAAAAAAACACAATTTAAAATTTTTTTAAAAATTAAAATAATAAAAATTAAAAATAATACAAGCAAACAATTATTATACTTTAAAAAAATTGAAGTTTACATCTTAACAATGAATGGAACAATTTCACATAACAATATCTTTAGAGACGTGTATACAAATCTCAGAATAGATCTTTTCATCTAATCCTACCACTGGTACAATGCTGAGCTCAGCTACCCCTTCATATAATCAGTGAATGGAGACCATATTTGTTCAAAAAGGTTCATATTTGTCCAATTATAAAATTAGGTCTTGGGCTTGCAGCTTTTATGCAGAAGGTTGTGGAAGTATAGACCAGAGTCAGACACAAAATGCTGGAGTTACTCAGGCAACAGAAATCTCGACCTGAAACGCCACCCATTCCTTCTCTCAAGAGATGCTGCCTGTCCCGTTGAGTTCCTCCAGCATTTTGTGGCGATCTTCGGTTTAAGTCAGCATCTGCAGTTCCTTCCTACACGTGTAAACCAGAGTCTGCAGTTCCTTGTTTCTGTCGCTTGGTTTTCTTTCCATTGCCCCCTTCCGTCTTACTCCCCGATCTTGCTCCCTGTGTTCCCGCTAAACTTAACAGGTTCACTGCAAAGTTTATTATTCTGCGGTGCGGCATCAAAAAACCACGTGAATAAAAAGTGGGTTGCAGTATTAATAGAATATATCCCATAGTCTGGAAAATCTGGCATGCCAAATTCCTGGATTACTGGTTTTACTGTAATCAGTTAGTTCTTTCAAAATGCTAGGACAGGATTGATGGGCTGAAGGGACTCTTCCCCTGTGTTGTTCCATGGTGTACAGACCTGTCTCTTGCAAGTATCCTCAGTTACTATGCACTTTGGCTAGTGACATCTGCAAGTTTAATTCTCGACCTTATCCGCGGCTTTCAACCTGTGATGCGTAGCCACAAGGAACCGCAGATGCTGGCTTGCACAAAAAGATTCAAAGTGCCGGAGTAAAACTGCAGGTCAGGCAGCATCCCTAGAGGACATGGATTGGTGACGTTTTGGTTTGGGTTGGGACCCTTCTTCAGACAATCAATCTGAAGAAGGGTCCCGACCCAAAACGTCACCTACCCATGTCCTCTAGAGATGCTGCTTGACCTGCTGAGTTACTCCGGCACTTTGAATCTTTTTCCAACCTGTGACATTCATTTCAGGACTGGCTCTGTTCCAGGAGGCAGCTGACATGTATTTCCTATCACTGACATGTTCTGAATAAATGTCAGTTTACATTGTTGTCACGGGTACCGAGATACAGCGAAAAGCTTCTGTTGCGTGCTAACCAGTCAGCAGAAAGACAATACATGATTACAATCGATTACCGTGTATAGATACATGAAAAGGGAATACCATTTAGTGCAAGGAAAAGCCAGCAAATTCCGATCAAGGATAGTCCGAGGCTCACCAAAGTGGTAGATCGTAGTTCAGGACAGCTCTCGGGTTGTGGTCGGATGGTTCAGTTGCCTGATAACAGCTGGGACTGGGAACAGCTGTAACTGGACACAAAATGCTGGAGTCACTCAGCGGGTCAGGCAGCCTCTCTGGAGACAAGGAATAGATGACGTTTCGGGTCGAGACGCTTCTTCAGTGGAAAGGGCTGAAAGCTGTTGGACCAGCGGGCCAACCTACAATTGGGATCGCTGTGTAAGGAAATTTCATATTTGCAGCGGCCATGAGAAAGATCAGACCTTTCAAGCACTAAGCACCGCCCGGAGTGTGTAATGAGTGTGTAACAGGGGTGAGAGGGGATCTTTTAGAAACATATCAAATTCTTAAGGGATTGGGCAGGCTACATGCAGGAAAAATGTTCCCTCTCAACCCCATTCTCCTGCCTTCTCCCCATAACTCCTGATATCCTTGCGAATGAAGAATATATCAATCTCCGCTTTAAAAATATCCATTGACTTGGCCTTCATAGTGGTCTGTGGCGATGAGTTCCACAGATTCACCACCCTCTGACTAAAGACATTCCTCCTCATCTCTTTCCTAAAGGAACATCCTTTTATCCTGTGCCTCTGGCCTCTGCTCCTGGACTCTCCCACTGGTGGAAACATCCTCTCCACATCTACTCTATCCAGCGACAAGTGACACCAAGTGCTGGAGTAACTTCGCCAGCATCTGCAGTTCATTTTCTCAACTTCGCTTAGAGTTAGTATAAAGAATGGCAGGAGGAGGTTAACACTGCCACTTAATGGCAGGAAAAGGTATTACTGGCTGTATTTCTTATTGATTGTGCAGGCCCACCACCGATTTTCAGGCACCCTTGGTTCCAGAGCCTTTCTGGATTATCCGTTTTGCCGGACCAACAGAGGTCACGGCCTCATAGAGGAGTCCAACGGTAGCGGAACGGCCCGCCTAGGCTGTCGGGGAGCCGAGATACCGGCCTGCAAAGTCGGCCATGGGAACAGACCTGTCGGAGTTCCAGGGCCCAGGCCACAGGGAGGCAACCTCGACCCGCCGATCGGCTGCGGAAGTCCCAATGAGGCCGAGATCGGCCACCTCACCTGGCCGAGACCTCATTTACGGGGGGAGATTTCGACCCAAAACGTCACCCATTCCTTCTCTCCAGAGATGATGCCTGTCCCGCTGAGTTACTCCGGCACTTTGTGTGCACCCCAGAAATAAAAAAATCTTTGGACACGAACATCCGAATCCGAGGAAACTGGATAACTCTGCGGGGGAAAAAAAACCGCAGGTGCTGGAATCTGAAGCAAAAACAAACTGCTGGAGGACCTCAGCATCACATGACAGGCAGCATCCTCACAGGGAAAGTGGACAGACAACATTTTAGGTTGGGAGGCACAATCCCCATGTCGAACTTGATGCCATGACCAAGTCTTGTCTGCCTACATATCATCCATACCCCTCCATTCCCTGCTTATCCATGTGCCCATCCAAAAGTCGTTTAAACTGTCTGAAGAAGGGTCTCGACCCGAAACGTCATCTATAGGGAGGTTTCACGGCAGTCGGGTCACGACCCATGACCCGTACTGTTGCTACGCTACGCCAAGTGGCGTACACGCGATGAACGGCAGGTAAGCGATGACCATTGATTCCAGCGTAGCGGGCCCGTTAAAACCCGCCAGAATGGTCCATTTTTGCGCTGTGAATAATTATGGAAATCGGGATAAACGTGAGAGGCGTTTAACCTCCTTCAGAATTCCAAACGTGAGGAGAAATGACGGTAGATAGAAGCGAGAGCTGAAGGGACAACAACAGCCAGAGTGCTTGGCGAACGTTGGCCGTGATTTAAAATATTGGTAATTATCCCGTTTGCTCACTGCACTTCATCGACAGTTAAGGCATTATTTGTGTTTGTTCTTGATTCCTTTAGCATCTAAAAAGTTTCAGAAGTGATAAATCTGACTGCAACATTTTTTAATCGCCCATGGTTCTCAAGTTGGTTATTACATACAAAAAGAAAATGCCTCTGAAGCAAATTTTATCATTAAAAAAAATCACAAAGCATACGTGGGTTTTGAATTACATTTTACTCAGATGCAAGCCAAGGAGAGGCATAATTGCTAGCTGTTAATTGGACATAATCAACCTCAGCAAATTGACAATATCCTATTGAAAGGGAGTGGATGTTTAAGCTGTCAGGACATTTTATTATTTGCCAAAATATACATCTCAATAGCATAATGATAGAAGACTTACTTTTCCACGCACCACTCGTAAGTCTGGAGATTTCTTTAAGGATAAATTTAGGTTCAGAAGCCTTTTATTTTTTGCATGTAAAAACCCACTTCAGAACCCTGGGCGGTTTAAAAATTTTAGAGCCAGATTTATCACTTCTGAAACTTTTTAGATACCAAATGAATAAATTAAAAAAAAACATAATGCTGTGATAATGTTGATGAAATGCCGTCAGCAAACGCGATACTTCTCAATATTTTCCAACAGGTAGGAAAGTACGCGTTTCCTGTATTAACAACATATACCGGAAGCTGCCATGTCCTCCAGATGGATTGAGCGGCTCCGTGCGTCAAGCCCTTTGACCCGGTGACCTTACGTGCAAACCCCCCTATTCCTTCGCTCCATAGACGCTGCCGCACCCGCTGAGTTTCTCCAGCATTTTTGTCCACCTTCGATTTTTCCAGCATCTGCAGTTCCTTCTTAAACAAAAAAATCTTTTAAATGTCACCACTGTATCTGCCTCCACCACCAGCCGCCGGCAGCGCGTTCCAGGCACCCACCACCCTCTGTGTATTAGAAGAAAAGGTCACACACAGTTCTCCTTTAAACTTAGCCCCTGCCAGCTAAAAGCTATGCCCAGTAATATGCCCTTCAAGACTGGCTAACTTCACCATTACCACAGGCACTGAATTATTCGGGAAAAAACCTGCTCTTTATTCCATGGTCACAACAAAACTACTAATACAGCATCGATGATTAACGGTTGATCATTAATTGAAATTCTAACCTGAATTTTAATAAGTGTGCAAATTAAACTGACTTGTCTTGGATTTTTCTCTCTCGTTCTATTACTCCATCACTACTCTCCTTCCTCCTCAGACGTGTTGGGTATGTATATACTGCCAAAACATGTGCCCCATGCCATTTCCCATGTCTGATTTGCGTGTGTGTACATGCGTGTGTATGTCCGTGTCTCTCGAACTGCTTGCCACCCGCTGCAGCAAGGGATGAGCCAGCGGCAATTAGCCAAGCGAGGGCTGTTGTCCACACTGCCACCTGGCTGCCTCACCTTGATATGTTCACTGGGGTTGTTCACAAGTTCACAGATTCACTAGTTCATAAGTGACCCTCTTTAGTCAGGGGGTGATGAGTCTGTGGAATTCTTTGCCACACAACTTCGGATACCTCATTGATCTTAATGCCCCTGTCCCACTTTGGAAACCTGAACGGAAACCTCTGGAGACTTTGCGCCCCACCCAAGGTTTCCCTGCAGTTCCTGGAGGTTCCTGGATGTTTTTGTCCATCTCCCTAATGGTCGAAAGTGGTTTCCACTTCTTCAATGTCCCGGCCATTATTTCAAAAAAATTTAAAAAGCTTCCGGGAACCGCACGGAAACCTTGGGTGGGGCGCAAAGTCTCCAGAGGTTTCCGTTCAGGTTTCCTAACTGGGACAGGGGCATTACAGAGTAAAAGGCAAATGAAAGGCAAGGATAGAGTGGATGTGGAAAAGATGTTTCCACTGGTGGGAGAGTCTAGGACCAGAGGCCACAGCCGCAGAATTAAAGGCCGCTCTTTTAGAAAGGAGGTGAGGAGCAACTTCTTTAGCTAGAGGGTGGTTAATCTGTGGAACTCACAGCCACACAGGGCTGTGGAGGCCAAGTCAGTGGATATATTTAAGGCAGAGATAGATTTTTGATTCGTAAGGGTGTCAGAGGATATGGGGAGAAGGCAGGAGAACGGGGTCAGGAGGGAGAGATAGATCAGCTGTGATTGAATGGCGGAGTAGACTTGAGTGGCTGAATGGCCTAATTATACTATCACATGACCTTATGACAGGTTAAAGGAGTAGAATTAGGCCATTCGGCCCAGCGAGTCCACTCCGCCATTCAATCATGGCTGATCTCTGCCTCCTAATCCCATTTTCCTGCCTTCCCCCCATAACCCTTGACACGTGCATTTGTCTATCTCTGCATTAAACATATCCACTGACTTGGCCTCCACAGCCCTCTGTGGCAATGAGTTCCACAGATTAACTACCCACTAACTAAAGAGGTTCCTCCTCACCTCCTTTCTAAAAGAGCGCCCTTTAATTCTGAGTCCGTGGCCTCTTGTCCTAGACTCTCCCACCAGCGGAAACATCCTCTCCACATCCACTCTATCCATGCCTTTCATTATTCCGTAAGTTTCAATGAGGTATCTGAAGTTGTTACTTGGAAACTGAGCCAGCAGCAAGCTGCGCATGCACGGTCTGCTTGTTCTTAGACGGAAGTGTCTGGATTACAGAGGCAGCACCAATATTAGCACAGGTGGAGGCTCCTGTTGCTGCAAAGCCAGGCAATGTAAAGGCTCAGACACGTGGAACAGCGCAGCACAACAACAGGCCCTTCGCTGCCTGGCCCGCTGACTTACTCCAGCTCGTTGCGCCCTTTAACAGAATATTTATTTTCAATTAATAGAATATTTATGGAAGGAATATTTATTCTTATCACCGTAGCATCCGTTAGTTGGAGTTCGGGCAGGGCCAAAGACACGTTGCAGACGGTCCATTATACACCAAACAAACTCAATTTACACAGAAAACAGAGTGTGTAAAAAGCAGGAGAAACTGAAATGACAACTTGTCCCGAGATAATTTCCCCAGAGAGATGCAATCAGTGGAGAATAATGTCAAATAAATGATGTGCTTGTAACTGATCCGAGCCTCCCGTAGCAATGTGAGCAGTGGGTTTGATTAACAGGTGCGTTGCCCCATCATAGCCACTCCATTCATCTACAAAGTTGTCTCAATGAGCTGCTGCAGATGACAGTCGCCAGGGCCAAGCTAGATTCCATCTCCAACTAGATCCCATCTCCAACTAGATCCCATCTCCAACTGAACCATCCTATCACTAACAGGATCCCATCTCCAACTAGATCCCATCTCCAACTAGATCCCATTTTCAACTAGATCCCATTTTCAACTAGATCCCATCTCCAACTAGATCCCATCTCCAACTAGATCCCATCTCCAACTAGATCCCATCTCCAACTAGATGAAATCTCCAACTAGATCATATCTCCAACTAGATCCCATCTCCAACTAGATGAAATCTCCAACTAGATCCCATCTCCAACTAGATCAAATCTCCAACTAGATCATATCTCCAACTAGATCCCATCTCCAACTAGATCCCATCTCCAACTAGATCCCATCTCCAACTAGATCCCATCTCCAACTAGATCAAATCTCCAACTAGATCCCATCTCCAACTAGATCAAATCTCCAACTAGATCCCATCTCCAACTAGATCCCATCTCCAACTAGATCACATCTCCATCTAGATCCCATCTCCAACTAGATCCCATCTCCAACTAGATCACATCTCCATCTAGATCCCATCTCCAACTAGATCCCATCAACTAGATCCCATCTCCAACTAGATCCCATCTCCAACTAGATCAAATCTCCAACTAGATCCCATCTCCAACTAGATCCCATCTCCAACTAGATCAAATCTCCAACTAGATCCCATCTCCAACTAGATCACATCTCCATCTAGATCCCATCTCCAACTAGATCCCATCTCCAACTAGATCCCATCTCCAACTAGATCATATCTCCAACTAGATCCCATCACCAAATAGACCCATCACCAATGAACCACCCTCTGTGTTAAAAAATACTTCCCCCACGCCCCCCACGCACTTCTCCTTTAAACGTCTCCTCTCAGCATAAAGCCATACCCCCGTAGTATTTGATTTTACAATCCTGGGAGATAAAGGTCCGACTTTTGGAGAAGAAAAAAAATTCTGACTATCCAGACACAATTATTGTCATGGAAAAGCGTTAATAAAGAGTTGCCAGGTATTTGACCTCACCCAAGCGACATCGTCGCTTGGGTGAGGTCAAATACCTGGCAACTCTTGAAGGTTTAGGTTTAGGTGGTGTAGGTGTAGGTGTAGATTTATTATTGCCAAGCGTGCCGAGGTACGATGCAAAGCTTTGTTGCGCACGCTACCCAACCAGATCAAACAATATACGTAAATACAATCAACTCAAACTCTAGTACAATAGACAGAGTGAAGGGAAGGATACAGAGTGCAGAATATAGTTCTCAACATTTGTCGCGCACCAGCTCCATAGACCAATATGAATGCCCACAGTGGAGCAGAGATGACTTGGACGGTCCCCTAACTTGTTGAGAAGCCTGATAGAGGAGTAGAAGAAGAAGCTGTTCTGGAGTCTGCTGGTGCGTGCTTTAAGGCTACTGTACCTCCTGCCTGTTAGTAGTGAGGAGAAGAAGGAATGACCGGGGGTGAGTCAAGGTTGATTACGTTGGCTGCATTGACCAACATGCCCCGTCTGCACTAGTCCCACCTGCCTGCATTTAGCCCATATCCCTCTAAACCTGTCCTATCCACGTACCTGCCTAAAGGTTTCTTAAACGTTGTGATAGTCCCTGCCTCAACTATCTCTTCCGGCAACTCATTCCATACACCCAGCACCCACTGTTAAATCTTTCCCCCCCACCTCACCCTAAACCTATGCCCTCTGTTCCTCAATTCCCCTACTCCGGGGAAGAAACTGTGCATTTACTCAATCTATTCCACTCATGATTTTGTACATTGATTGGATACAAGTAATGTCTTATTTTGGTAGGATTAAAAAAATCATTTTTTAGGTTTGGAGGTCAACGTACACAGACTTTCAACTTTGAAAATGCACTTGGATTCCAAGGAGAGGTCTCACTGTGGGGCGTAGTCTGCTGAGAGTCGAGCCTGGTCAAATACCAGCTGATGGGAAGAAGTCCCAAGGGCATCGGAGGAAATGCATCTGTTAATGATGCAAAGCTAATGGGGCGGTTCGGTGGCTCAGCGGTAAAGCTGCTGCCTCACCGCGCCAGAGAATCGAGTTCGATCCTGACTACGCGCGCCGTCTGCACGGAGTTTGTACCTTCTCCCTGCGACCACTTAGATTTTCTCCGGGTGCTCCGGTTACCTCCCACATCCCAAAGACGTGCAGGTTTGTAGGTTTATTGGCCTCTGCAAATTGCTCCCAGCGGGTAGGATGCTAATGTGGGATAACATTGAACTAATGTACAGGTGATCGCTGGTCGGCATGGACACCGTGGGCCAGAGGGCTTGTTTCCACGCTGGGTCTCTAAACGATCTCTAACTGCATCCGAATGTGGAGGGGAAAAGAGTCAGGGCTTCCAGAAGGGAAGTGAATAGATGTCTGGTGGATTATAATTTGCAGAACCATGGAGAAAGGGATTAGGACTAGTTGCTCCTCAAAGAGGTATCAAATGGTCACCTCCTGTGCCATAACAATTCCAAGATCCTGTTCCTTAATCAGTAGGTTATTGAATGTAATCCAAGTACAAAAATTGAGACAGCACTGATGTGACCCAACAGATAGCCAAATAGTTTCAGGTGATTGGTAATTATTACAAGCTCTTGGGAAGTTTTCCTCGTTCCAACAGCAGTCAAGGTTTGGTGAAGTTGAATCTACCTCTGGCACAACCAAATCTAAAAGTTCCTCTGCGTTGCTTGTCTGAAGTTTGATTATTTTAGTTTAGTTTAGTTTAGAGATACGGACCCTTCGACACACCGAGTCCGCGCCGACCAGCGATCCCCGCACTACTAATGCCATCCTACACACACTAGGGAGAATTTACAATTACACCAAGCCCATAAACCTACACACCTGCACTTTTTTTGGAGCGTGCGAGAAAACTGAAGATCCCGGAGAAAACCAACGCAGGTCACGGGGAGAAGGTACAAACTCCGTACAGACAGGCGCCCGCAGTCAGGATCGGACTGGGGTCTTTGGCGCTGCGAGGCAGCAACTCTACCGCTGCGCCACCATGCCGCCCCTGTCATTCGGCTGTAATGACAGTGCAAGCTCCAAAGTATGCTGCACTGTACGCAGTGTGGTCCACGGATGGTCGGATTGGAAGTCAGACGGCCAGCATTGCAGTGAACCAGGAGACAAAGAATAGGTTATGGTCTGCAGCTAACGTATTGTTATCGAGCATGCATGCAGAAATGAACAGTCCAGCATGCAGATACCACGTACTAATCCATTCGAATAAGTATTTCTCAGGTAGAGGATGCATTACCACTTTGCATGTAGAAAATGCACGGCTTTCTGGGATGCAGGAGATGCATTTCCATCAGGTATGCAGGAAATGCATTGTTGTAATGCATGCAGATGTTGATGCAGGAAAATGCGGTATGCTCTGGCATGCAGAATATGTGTTACTGAACAGTTTTGCAGAAGCATTTCAAACCTTCCCCAGCATTGGAGCTAAATTTAGGCGCAGACTTGCGGTTGTGGGATGTTTTGTCCCACTGAGATTATTTCAAAGCACAGTTAAAGAAAGGTTTGGATTGTGAAAATCACCACAGGTACTGTAAATACACTTAATGTTCTTCTATTGAATTTCCTCTGCGGACCCATTGAATATCACACTTCAGAAACCGTGCATCGAACGGCCTTGCAGCCCAGGGACAACGGTTCAGTATTATTGGCCGTGACTGATGAAAATTCCTTACATTTACATTTTACCAGACCAATTGACCCACAAACCCGTACGTCTTTGGAGTGTGGGAGGAAACCGAAGATCTCGGAGAAAACCCACGCAGGTCAAGGGGAGAACGTGCAAACTCCGTACTGACAGCAGGATCGAACCCAGGTCTCCGGGGCAGCAACTCTACCACTGCGCCACCGTGGCCGTCTGGTCATCCAGACCTCCAGTGCTGTCAATGTGGAGTTCCCAAGTTCTGCCTGTGACTCTACGTTTGCACTTCTCTTGCACTGAACATTATTCCCTCATCATGTACCTGTACACTGTGGACGGCTCGATTGTAATCATGTATCGTCTTTGTCTCGTCTTTCCGCTGGCTTGGTCAACAAAAGCCTTCCACTGCGCCTCGGTACACGTGACGATAAACTAAACGTAAACTCAAGCCCGAAATATCACCCATCCTTTTTCCTCCACAGATTCTGTCCTGGAAGTTCCAGATTCCTCCCACATCCCAAAGATCCCAAGGGTTTATTGGCGACTGCGAGTTGTACCCAGCGGTAGAGTTGCTGCCTCACTGCGCCAGTGACCCGGGTTTGATCCCAACTAGGGGAGCTGCCTGTACGGAGTTTGTACGTTCTCCCCGTGACCCGCGTGGGTTTTCCCCGGGATCTCCGGTTTCCTCCCACACTCCAAAGACGTACAGGTTTGCAGGTTCATTGGCTTGGTGTAAATGTAAAATTGTCCCTGCTGTGTGTACGATAGTGTTGGTGTGCGGGGTCCGCCGGTTGGCACGGGCTCGGTGGGCCGAAGGGCCTGTTTTCACGCTGTATCTCTAAACTAAACTAAACTGAACTAAATCACACATGAGTTCAATCACGTCGTCCACAGTGCACAGATAGAGGGTACAGCATCTCTGCCTCAGAGGGCGGTGGAGGCCGGTTCTCTGGATGCTTTCAAGGGAGAGCTAGATAGGGCTCTTATAAATAGTGGAGTCAAGGGATATGGGGAGAAGGCAGGAACGGGGTACTGATTGGGGATGATCAGCCATGATTACATTGAATGGCGGTGCTGGCTCGAAGGGCCGAATGGCCTACTCCTGCACCTATTGTCTATTGTCTAACACCACACGCAACATTCACTTGCCTGAGTAAACCAGGTTATGCCAAGCGGAGGCTTGAATGATAGGAACCATTGGGTGAAGAAGATGACTGTGGAGCTGTATATAACCTGGTTTACACAAAAAGCTGGAGAAACTCAGCGGGTGCAGCAGCATCTAAGGAGCGAAGGAGATAGGCGACGTTTCGGGTCGAGACCCTTCTTCAGACTGGTCAGGGATCAGGGAAACGAGAGATATAGACGGTGATGTGGAGAGATAAGGAACAATGAGTGAAAGATATGCAAAAAAGTATTGGTGATAAAGGAAGCAGGCCATTGTAAGCTGTTTGTGGTGTGAAAATGAGAAGCTAGTGCGACTGGGGGGGGGGGGGGGGGGGGGAGATGGAGAAGGAATGTCGGCCAGAGGGCTGAGGGAGAGGTGGGGGGGAGGCAGTCTGGGTTAACAGAATTGAGAAAATTCAATGTTTAAGCCCAGAGGATGCAGACTCCCCAAGCGGAATATGAGGTGCTGTTCCTCCTCCGTGGAGGAGGCCCAGGACCGAGAGGTCGGATACGGAGTGGGAGGGGGAGTTGAAGTGCTGAGCCACCGGGAGGTCGGGTTGGTTATTGCGGACCGAGCGGAAGTGTTCGGCGAAACGATCGCCAAGCCTCCGCTTGGCATAACCTGGTTTTGTTGTCTTTGGTGGTAATTCAGTAAAATTGCATTTCCTTTTTGGCTCCCTCCCTTTAGCTGAGGTACAGAGCGAGATCGAGCGCATCTTTGAATTGGCCAGGACCTTGCAGTTGGTCGCCCTTGATGCAGATACCATTAACCATCCTGCCCAGCTAAACAAAACCTCTCTGGCCCCAATCATAGTCTACATAAAGATCGCTTCACCCAAGGTAAGAGACTACAGAAGTACCTTTGTTTTACACTCCATTGAATTCATCTACCTCTTAATTTTTTACAATTGGCCAACTCGCTTAGATGGGGGCATCTTGGTCACCATGGATGAGATGGGCCGAAGGGCCTGTTTCTGTGCTGTATGACTCTCTCATGGGGCGCAGCGGTAACACTGCTGCATTACAGCGCCAGAGACCCGTGTTCGATCCTGACTACGGGTGCTGCCTGTACTGAGTTTGCACGTTCTCCCCGTGACCTGCGTGGGCTTTCTCTGGGTGCTCCGGTTTCCTCCCACACTCCAAAGACGTGCAGGTTTGTAGCTTAATTGGCTTTGGTAAAATTGTAAATTATCCCTAGTGTGTGTAG
>OY740812.1:4803363-4888363 GCA_963514005.1 Raja brachyura | reverse complement strand
GTCAAGGGATGTGGGGAGAAGGCAGGCATGGGTTATTGATTGGGGACGATCAGCCATGATCACAATGATGGCGGTGCTGGCTCGAAGGGCCGAATGGCCTCCGCCTGCACCTATTTTCTGTGTTAAACTAAACTGAACTAAACAGGAATCAAGGTAAAGACTCCTTTCAACTTGTTCTCCTTGCAGGAACTCTTTGATATTATTCTGGATGAGAACCAGTTGGAAGACGCATGTGAACATTTGGCGGAGTACCTAGAAGCCTACTGGAAAGCCACTCACCCGGCCAGCTGCAACCCGCCCAACCCCCTCTTGAACCGCACCATGGCCACGGCAGCCTTGGCCGCCAGCCCGGCCCCAGTGTCAAACCTACAGGTACAGGTGCTCACATCTCTCAAGCGTAACCTTGACTTCTGGGGGCCGAGAGAGGCGGAGAACAAAGACGTGGCGGTGGGCATTGAGGGCCCTGGGCAGCCGACGGAAGCCGAGGATGCCGTCTAGTGGTGCAACGTGCAGAGTGGAGAGGCCGCACAGCAGTGGCGTAATCCTGAAACTGTTCCTCCCAGCCCTCTCCCGTCCCAGTATTGCAGTCCCCATAACAGCCCGTTGCTGCATGTAGATACCAGCTAACCATGCTTTCCCTCATTAGGGAGGGGGCGGGAGGCTTTAAGGCAAGAACGGGTCTGCCTTTCAGATAAGAGGCCGCTTTCTTCTCTTCTCCTTCCCGTCCGTGACGCCTCGTGTGTGGGTTTTCCCCGCCGTTCCCCTTCGTGCCCTGTGCGTGTGAGCAGCGTGCAAAGTGTGAGCCGACAGTTGTGTAAGAAGGAACTGCGGATGCTGCTTTAAACCGAAGGTAGACACGGAAATGCTGGAGTAGCTCAGCGGGACGGGCAGCGCGCCTGGAGAGAAGAGGAACGGGCGACATTTCAGGTCGAGACCCTTCTTCGGCCTTCTCGACCCCGAAACGTCGCCCATTCCTTCTCTCCGGACATGCTGCCCGGTCCCGCTGGGTTACTCCAGCTTTTTGTGTCTATCTTCGGGAGCCACCAGTTCCTGGCCCAGGCACATTCCAAGCCAGCGGGGTAGAGGTGAACGCACACTCACTCACTCACTCCCTCAGAGCTTCGAGGAGTTAGTCTTAGGGCAAAAGAAATGCCTGCCGTCCATTAAGAGTGAGTAACCCCTGGCACCAACTGAGAAGAGTCCTCATCTGGTCCCTCAACCTAGAACAAGGTTAGAAGTGTCTCCACTGTTGAAGGTACTTGACGGACTAGAGAGGTACGGACATGGCGTCTTGTTCAGCATGGACATTGCGGGCCGAAGGGCCATTCCTGTGTTGTACTCGTCAATAGTATTAAGACAAAAAAATTTGGGCGAAGAAAAAAATGAAGATGGAATCAGCCCTATTAGTATCAGAGGCATACAGCCTGGATAGAGGCCCTTCGGCCCAACATGCCCACACCGGTCAATATGTCCCATCTATCATAGTCCCACCTACCTGCATTTGGCCCATATCCCTCTAAACCTGTCCTATCTATGCACCTGTTTCTTTAGCGTTGAAACCGTCCCTGCCTCAACTACCTCCACGGCAGCTCGTTCCATACACCCACCACCCTCAGTGTGGAAAGGTTACCCATAGGGTTCCTATTAAATCTTTCCCCCTTCACCTTAAACCTATGCCCTCTGATTCTCGATTCCACTACTCTGGGCAAGAGACCCTGTGCGTCTACCCGATCACGGTGTTGTACACCTCTATAAGATCGCCCCTCATCTTCGCCAGCTCCAAGGGAATAAAGTCCGAGCCTTTGTTCAACCTCCCTGTAGCTCTGGCTGTAAGCAAGTCAGCAATGAAGAACCCGTTTTACTGAGAGGGAAGTTTAGAGCAGACGGCTCTGTCAAATCCCCAACAAAGGTCTCTAGGTAAACAGTAGGGTGGGGTAGCATCAACGATGAGTAAGCCAAGGATGCCTGTGACATTTGTATGAGTCCACTGTAAGCCGATCCCAGAATGAATCACTGCCCTCCGTGCCTGTAGGACAGTGTAATGCCCCTGTCCCACTTAGGAAACCTGAACGGAAACCTCTGGAGACTTTGCGCCCCACCCAAGGTTTCCGTGCGGTTCCCGGAGGTTCCTGGAGGTTTTTGTCGGTCTCCCTAATGGTCGAAAGTGGTTTCCGTTTTAAAATTTTGGTCGTTTTTTAGTCGATGCTAGTTGAAGGTGGTTGCCGGAGGACAAAAACCTCTGGGAACCGCACGGAAACCTTGGGTGGGGCGCAAAGTCTCCAGAGGTTTCCGTTCAGGTTTCCTAAGTGGGACAGGGGCATTAGTGCGCGGGATGATCGCTGGTCGGCGCGGACCCAGTGGGCCGTAGGGGCCTACTTCCACGCTGTATCTCTAACCTAAAGATCCGGGTGCCGTCTGTACGGAGTTTGTACGTTTTTTCCTCCGTGACCTGCGTGGGTTTTCTCCTGGAGAACCTCTGTACTCCCACACTCCAAAGACGGGAAGGTTTGTAGGCTAATTGGTTTTGGTAAAATTGTAAAAATTGTCCCTAGTGTGTGTGTGTTAACAAATCTTAATGTGCGGGGATCATATTAGGTGATCATATAATGTGCTGGGATCGGAAACAGGCCCTTCGGCCCACCGAGTCCGGCACGGACTCGGTGGGCCGAAGGGCCTGTTTCCGAGCTGTACCTCTAAGCGAACCTAAAACTAAACTGATCACTCGGAGCAAGTTCTACTTTCAGGTTTTGGTCTCCTAATCTGATGAAAGACATTCTTGCCAGGGAGGGAATGCAGAGAAGGTTCACCAGACCGATTCCCGGGACGTCAGGACTTTCACATGAAGAAAGACTGGATAGACTCGGCTTGTACTCGCTGGAATTTAGAAGGCTGAGGGGGGATCTTATAGAAACTTACAACATACTTAAGGGGTTGGACAGGCTAGATGCAGGAAGATTGTTCCCGATGTTGGGGAAGTCCAGAACAAGGGGTCACAGTTTAAGGATAAGGGGGAAGTCTTTTAGGACCGAGGTGAGAAAAACATTTTTCACACAGAGTGGTGAGTCTGTGGAATTCGTAGGATGGAATTAGTCCATTAGTAGGACTGGATGTTACAATCCCTAAGATTTCACTACCATTGACATTCTTGGGTATGACCACCAGGTGAATTTTGCTACCAATCAGACACATCTTCAGTTGTGTACCTCAACGCCACTGGGTGTTTCGGCCTTTTATCACAAGGCACCCTCAGTCGAGGCAGGCCCACCGCAGGGTGATCAGCCCTGGGTGTGTGTCTTATTGCCGGCTTCTAGATGGTCACGTGGGCAGCCCAGGCAGCATCTTTCCTCCAGTGACGGCTCCGTTCGACGGCATTGGCAAGTTCTTTTATTGCCCTCCTTTGTGCCTGCCCCTTGACTCCTACTTCCATCAGGAGCCTTGCGGTGCAACTGGCTACAAAGCCCCTGCACCCCACCCCCACTGGACACACCCTTACCCTCTAACCTCTGGGGTGAGTTTAAGGATAAGGGGGAAGTCTTTTAGGACCGAGATGAGAAAAACATTTTTCACACAGAGAGTGGTAAGTCTCTGGAATTCTCTGCCACAGAAGGCAGTTGAGGCCAGTTCATTGGCTATATTTAAGAGGGAGTTAGATGTGGCTAAGGGGATCAGGGGGTATGGAGAGAAGGCAGGTACAGGATACCGAGTTGGATGATCAGCCATGATCATATTGAATGGCGGTGCAGGCTCGAAGGGCCGAATGGCCTACTCCTGCACCTATTGTCTATGTTTCTATGTTTCATATCCATTTTACTCGCGTGCTTCTGTTCAGAAAGGTCAAGAATAACAAGTGCTCCGGGGCAGGTAAATCTCACTCAGGTAAACAGGGCGTCACCCTGTTTTGGATTTGTCCTGACTCAGTGGAATGAATAGGGGTGGTTCCATCAGCCTTTAGCTTCTCAATGACATCCTTGCAGTTTTTGCCCAGGGCCAGTTTCTACCCCAGCTAACTAACTGCCGCGTTCCCTGCCTCTGAGACTGTGTAAAGTGTACATCATGTTTCACCACTGAACGTGATCAATTCAGACTCTATCGGTTACAAAATTCATCACTCTATTTTTGTATCTCACACATTTTAACCCCCCCCCCCCCCCCCCACCCTCCCATTCCCACACACAGACCATTCTGTCCTGGGCCTCCTCCACTGTCAGAGTGAGGCCCAGCGCAAATTGGAGCAGCAGCACCTCATATTTTGCTTGGGCAGCTTACACCCCAGTGGTACGAACATTGACTTTCCAACTTCAAGCTCATTCTCTTACCCCCACCCACCCACCCCACCTTAGTCGTCCAGCTGGTTCCACTGTTCACACCCCTGTATCGTCACCTCTTCCCCAGCCAACAATGGGCCATTGTGGGCTCCACCCTTCCTAGCTCATCTATTGCCGGCCTGTATTTGTTCAGGCCTTTTCCTGCCTCTAGTTCTGCCTCCCTCCCTCCCCTCTCCGTCCCTCTTCTTTCAGCCTGGAGAAGGGTCTCGACCCGAAACGTGGCCCATTCCTTTTTCTCCAGCGATGCTGCCTGCCACTCCGTGTTCCTCCAGCACTTTGTGCCTAACCTCGATATAAACCAGCATCTGCAGTTCCTTCCTGCACAGTCTATCTGTATTTTCTTTTGTCCGTCCATTGTAAAAGATGGTGAGGTTTTTTTTTTGGGGGGGGGGGGTTTCTTTGCGTTAGTCCCTTGCAGGTGCAATGACTGCTGTGGAAATCGGAGCCAATTTCGGGCGAGCGGGAGGGTCAGCGAATGCTTGCAGTCAAGGTGTGCCTGGGGAGGGGAGGTTGTGTCCGCAGATCGTTGAGTGTCAACCCCGCTTGCCTAGGCTCTCAGCATGAGTACCATCACACCGGATGATAGAGACCCGGAGATCCAGACAGTGTTTGAGTTTCTCCTCAGTCACCCAGCAGAGGAAAGGTTACCTGGGATAAAAAAAAGTCTGCCATGTGCTGGAGTAACTCAGCGGTTAATGCAACATCTTAGTTTAGTTTCATTTAGAGTTACAGCGCGGAAGCAGGCCCTTCGGCCCACCGGGTCCGCGCCAACCAGCGATCCCCGCACACTAACACAATCCCACACACACGGCGGACAATTTTACACGCACACCAAGCCAATTAACCGACAACGTTTGTGCGACTTTGGAGTGTGGGAGGAGACCGGAGATCTCGGAGAAACCCCATGCAGACCACGGGGAGAACGTGCAAACTCCATGCAGACAGCACCCATGGTCAGGATCGAACCCGGGGTCTCTGGCGCAGTAAGGCACCAACTCTGCTGATCCACCATGTCGCCCTTAAATCTCTGGAGAACATGGATTCGGGTAGGAGCCCATCTTTGCAATCGGGTCATCCCTTACGCCAACTATCTGTCCAGTTGGCTCACTCTCCCCGGATTCCATGCGATCTAACCTTCCAGGAACCTTATCAAGGTTTATAACCGCTTTAGTTGTTAAGGGGCCTATTCTCCCTCTGGTTACCCTATTTCCCTTAATCTCTACTGATAAAATCTATTTGGATTTTCCTTCATATTATTTTCCAGCGCCATCCCCTGCCCCCTTTTTGCCCTTCTGATTTCCTTCGTATTCTCCTCAGTCCCTGAAATCCCTCTGCAGATGCCCTTGATCCCGGCTGCCTATACCTGTCCCATGCCTCCTTTTTCCTGACCACAGCCTCGAGTCCTCTCATCATCCAGGATTCCTTACACCCACCAGGCCCTTTATATGTCCCGGCCCAAAACGTCACCTATCATTGGGTATTTGCCAGGGGCAGATTGATAGATTCTTAATTAGTACGGACGTCATGGGTTATGGGGAGAAGGCAGGAGAATGGGGTTGAGACAATAGGCAATAGACAATAGGTGCAGGAGTAGACCATTTGGCCCTTCGAGCCAGCACCGCCATTCAATGTGATCATGGCTGACCATCCCCAATCAGTACCCCGTTCCTGCCTTCTCCCCATAATCCCCATGACTCCGCTATCTTTAAGAGCCCTATCTAGCTCTCTCTTGAAAGCATCCAGAGAACCTGCCTCCACCGCCCTCCGAGGCAGAGAATGCCACAGACTCACCACCCTCTGTGAGAAAAAGTGTTTCCTCGTCTCCGTTCTAAATGACTTACTCCGTATACTTAAGAGAGGGGAAGATAGATCAGCCATAATTGAATGGCGGGGCCAAATGGCTTAATTCTGCTCCGACCCAGAACATAGATGCTGCCTCACCCGCTGAGTTTCTCCAGCATTTTTGTCTACCATGGATCGTTCATAAGTTCTAGGTCGGAGCAGAATTCTAGGTCGGAGCAGCTCTAGGTCGGACCCGAAACGTCGCCTATTTCCTTCGCTCCATGAACGTCACCCATTCCTTCTCTCCAGAGATGCTGCCTGTCCCGCTGAGTCACTCCAGCATTTTGTGCCTATCTGCAGCGATCAGATATTTTCACAGTGCGATTTTCACAGCGTTAACTTATTTCTGGATCTGGGCCCCTAAACATTGCAGCAGAGACTGCATTAACATTGCTCAAACAAAGCTGCATTGTTTTAACACATTATTGAGCCTTTTAATTTAACATCTAAACACTGAGGCGATGGGATTGTTAGCTGCTGGCCTGTGTTATTAATCTGCTGTAAGACACTGTGCTTGTTGTTAATGGCTAACGAATATTTGTTTTCCACCCACCTCCTCACCCCCCCCAACCCCCTTCCCTGTGTCCCCTCCCCTTTCTGCATGGTATGCTGTTACTAACCAGGGTACCTACTTAGTGCATGAAGAACAGAGCATTGACTGTTCGAGCCCCGAGCGGACAAGCTTGCATGACTATCAGAATGACTCTGGCAAGCAACCCTACATGCGTTCGATGCCTCAGTACGGCCACCAGCCCAGGGCCATCTCGAGGGCCCTCTCCCGCCAGGACACCTTTGACTTGGAGATGCAGGGCAGCCGAGACTCGGCCTACACCGAGCCGGGGGACTCCTGCATGGAGACGGACCCTTACGATGACCAGGAGCACTCTGAGGACCCCCAGTATACGGCGGGTCCCTGGCGAGGAGGGGTCGCTCGGCATCGGGTCCAGCGCCACGAGTCGTGGGAGGAGGAGGAGGAAGAGGAGGAAGAGGAAGAGGAGGAAGACGAGGTGGACAACGGCAACTACAGCAGGCAGCGGATGAGAGGCAGGGACCACTACCGCCAGACCAACGAGGAGGTGACGAGCAGGAGACAGAGCGACATGGAGGAGTGGAACCGCGACATGTACATTTGTTAACGTGTGGCCGGCTCTTGCAGCCTCGGAGGGTGGGGGGGGCGGCAGGAGACCGACCGATCTCCTGCTCCGGCGGAGACGTTGTTATCTTGTAGTGGTGCCCGTCGTCAGTTCTGTTCATTGTCCATTCTGAGGAAGAGTCGATGATGTCCTTCAAGGTGCGTTCATCTTGCCAGCCCCCCCCCCCCCTCGTTCAATGCCAACCGATTGGGGGGGAGGGGGTGGGGGGGGGAGAGAGTTTGCGAAGCAGACCATTCCCCCACCCCTCTTCCCTTTGCTTTTTAGTGCCTCACCACTGTGTCTGCAGGGGGTTCGGGCTACAAGGCTGTTGGCCCTTTCAAGAAGCGACACTTCTGACAAACTACGGTCGAATGCCCTTGTGCCATGAGAACAGTCCATCCCTGATTTAGCTAGCTTAGAATTAGAATCGAGAGTGCCCAAATCAACAGCCATTGCCAAATGTCTCACTGCCAACTGGGAAGTCTTCAGCTCCAACAGGTGAGCGAGCTGCTGGGTGCAACGTACTCACGTGAAATCAAAACGTACATGGATGGAAACTTCTGAAAATGGGAAAAAAAAATGGCTCAAACTTTCTCTCCGACCGTTCTCCCGTACCCCCCTTCCCTCACCCACCCGTCCTCGTTTACATGAATCCAAATATCAAAGGTGGTCTTCGGAGAGGGTAGTATGGGGAAGAGTTCTTGTGTTTTCTATACTGCTCTGCGATTTAACCCTTCTCTGCATCTTGAATGGATGGTGAGAAGCTATTTATTAACCCCCCCCCTCCCCTCCACAAGTTTTAAACCCCTTCCCCACCCTCCCCTTTGTACCACCCCACGTCATTTCCAAATTGGAAAAGGTGGGTGAAGGATTACGATATAAGGAAACTAGAGATGGATCTGAAACTTGTACCGATCATTAAACGTTATTTCATGCTTAACCTGTCCCTTCTTTCATTTGAACACTGGGCTTTTGAATGCTGCTGGGTTTATTGTTATTACTATTTAACGCTACCCACACTGATGGGCCTGCGTTGCGTTTTGGTCAACCAACTGGTTACAACCAAGAGGTCGAATTTCCAAAAGGGATGGGTCTCTTAACGTGTAGGGAGGAAGGGGAGACGGAACCAAGTGTTGAAGGTATGGATCGGGACTGAGAACTGGGCAGAGTCATAGTCATAGTGTGATGCAGTGTGGAACCAGGCCCTTCAGCCCAACGTGCCCACACCGGCCAACATGTCCCAGCTACACTCGTCATAGAGTGATACAGTGTGGAAACAGGCCCTTCGGCCCAACTTGCCCACACCGGCCAACATGTCCCAGCTACACTAGTCCCACCTGCCTGCACTTGGTCCATATCCCTCCAAACCTGTCCTATCCGTGTCCTGTCTAGCTGATTCTTCACCAATGGGATAGTCCCAGCCTCAACTACCTCCTCTGGCAGCATGTTGCACACACCCACCACCCCGTGTGTGAAAAAGTTACCCCTTGGATTCCTATTAAATCTTTTCCCCTTCACCTTGAACCTATGTCCTCTGGTCCTCGATTCCCCAACTCTGGGCAAGAGACTCTGTACGTCTACCCGATCTATTCCTCTCATGATTTTGTACACAAAAGGTTCCCAGAGGTTGGCTTCACAGAGGGATTGTTGCCCACAGTCCTTTGTAACACACCGAATGTCCGCCATTGTGGGTAGGTATGACATCAGACTTGGTTGACCTAGGTTGGGGGTTGGGGAGGGGAAACTTAGAATGGGTGATTTCTGCCAAAATTTAAACATGAATTTAAACGTAAAAATGGAAGCGATTTAAAAGGCAGATGATCTAATCAATGGGTTGAGAAGACACAAGAGGTGCAGGAGGTTGGAACATTGATCCCACTATTGATGCTAAGCCTTTGGATTGACTCCAGCCCAGATACAACAACAGTTATGTCCCTTATCTGCGGCCCTAAGGTAAATGTCTTGGTGCAACTAACCCTTCCTTGTATGTCTCCACTCGTTGGAGATTCTCGAACCAGAGGTCATAGCCTCAGAATTAAAGGACGTTCCTTTAGGAAGAAGATGAGGAGGGATTTCTTTAGTTAGGGGGTGGTGAGTCTGTCTAATTATTTGGCACTGAAGACCGTGGTGGCCAAGTCAGTGGATATTTTTAATGGCAAAGGCAGATTGATTTTGGATTAGTACAGGTGTCAGGGGTTATGGGGAGAAAGTAGGAGAATGGGGTTAGGAGGGTGAGATAGATCAACAATGATTGATTGGCGAAGTAGACTTGATGGGCCGAATGGCCCAATTCTGATCCTTTCCCTCACGAGCTTGAAGCCAGAAATACTACCGCACGCAGTTACCTGTGAATTTGGAACGCTAGAGGATACAGTTGTGCCGACATTGACAAAAGTCCCCTGGATTCGGATGAAAATAAAGTGCTTTGGTGGTGTGTGAGCAAATTTTCTGGGATCTGGGAATAAGATAGGGAACTTGAGCTACAATATCGCCACACTCCCTGAAGTGGGTGCCAAGTTCACAAGATCATAAGCGATTGGAGCAGAATTAGGCCATTCGGCCCATCAAGTCTACTCCACCATTCAATCATGGCTGATCTATCTCTCCCTCCAATCCCCATTCTCCTGCCTTCACCCCATAACCTCTGACACCAGTACTAATCGGGAATCGATCTATCTCTGTCTTAAATATATCCATTGACTTGGCCTCCACAGCCTTCTGTGGCAATGAATTCCACAGATTCACCACCCTCTGACTAAAGAAATTCCTCCTCATGTCCTTTCCAAAAGAACGTCCTTTAATTCTAAGTCTATGACCTCTCGTGTCTAGACTCGCCCACTAGTGGAAACGTCCTCTCCACTTCGGCTCTATCCAAGCCTTTTACTAATCTGTACGTTTCAATGAGGTCCCCCTTCATTCTTCTGAACTCCAGCGACTACAGGCCCAATGACGTCAAACGCTCATCATATGTTACTTGTGCTAACAATTCAAGTTTTACAGAAAATAAATTTGCCAAAACAATATGCAATGAAAGGTGAAGCGTTTAGAAACATTATCCAAACCCTGTATGATAAAATCATGACCTTGAAAAATCATTCCCTGCTATCCGAAGGTAGACAAAAATGCTGGAGAAACTCAGCGGGTGAGGCAGCATCTATGGAGTGAAGGAATAGGTGACGTTTCGGATCGAGACCTGAAACGTCACCTATTCCTTCGCTCCATAGATGCTGCCTCACAATAGACAATAGACAATAGGTGCAGGAGTAGGCCATTCGGCCCTTCGAGCCAGCACCGCTATTCAATGTGATCATGCGCTGATCATCCCCAATCAGTACCCCGTTCCTGCCTTCTCCCCATATCCCCTGACTCCGCTATTTTTAAGAGCCCTATCTAGCTCTCTCTTGAAAGCATCCAGAGAACCTGCCTCCACCGCCCTCTGAGGCAGAGAATTCCACAGACTCACCACTCTGTGAGAAAAAGCGTTTCCTGGTCTCCGTTCTTAATGGCTTACTCCTTATTCTTAAACTGTGACCCCTGGTTCTGGAAGCTCACCCGCTGAGTTTCTCCAGCATTTTTGTCTACCTTCGATTTCTCCAGCATCTGCAGTTCCTTCTCAAACAACCCTGCTATCCGATATTGTTTTTTTAGTGATGTACTGTTTGAATTTTCTGTGGGAGGTTAAAATTTGTAGGCAAACCGCAGGCTGACGTTAATGTTTGACGAAAGATAGACCAGTCTGATAACGATCAGAGTTACAGAGTCACACAATGTGTCGTCCGTGCCTGAAAAATTCTATGTCCAGTATGTACTATAAATAAATGTTCAAATGTAAGTTTTATTAAGAAATATCATGTTACGTTTACCTGTTCCTTCTCCGCCCTATTCGCTGCTGAAAAATATTTTAGGGTCCTAGGATTGAATTTATCTTTCCAAACAATCCATCCTGAGATCGACAGATTCCCGATTAGTACATGTGTCAGGGGTTATGGGGAGAAGTGGGGGTATAGAAACATAGAAAATAGGTGCAGGAGGAGGCCATTCGGCCCTTCGAGCCATTCATTGTGATCATGGGTGATCGTCCCCCATCAATAACCCGTGCCTACCTTCTCCCCATATCCCTTGATTCCACTAGCCCCTAGAGCTCTATCTAACTCTCTCTTAAATCCATCCAGTGATTTGGCCTCCACTGTCCTCTGCGGCAGGGAATTCCACAAATTCACAACTCTCTGGGTGAAAAAAGTTGGCCTCCCCTTTATTCTAAGACTGTGGCCCCTGGTTCTGTACTAGCCCACCATTGGGAACATTTTTCCTGCATCTAGCTTGTTCAGTCCTTTTATAATTTTATATGTTTCTAAAAGATCCCCCCCTCATCCTTCTAAACTCCAGGGTTGAGAGCGAAAGATAGATCAGCCAATGATTGAATGGCAGAGTAGGCATGATGGGCCGAATGGCCTATTTCTGCACCCAGAACCTGGGAACATGCCTCCTCTAAAGTGTCTCTACATCCATCTGAGCCTTGTACATACTTAATGGTCATCTCCACAGGGTGACGAATTTCAAATATACACTGCACTCTGAACGAAGAAATTTCCTCCTCATTTCCTTCCTCGTCCCGAGACTATGGCCCGTTGCATTTGGAGATATAGTATGGAAACAGGCCATTCGGCCCACCGAGTCCACAAAGTCCATTGGTCACCTCGCACACTAGTTCCATTTTATCCCAATTTTGCAACAAACACACTAGGGGCAATTTACAGAGGCTGATTAATCTACAAACCTGCACGTCTCTGAAATGTGCATGCGGACCTGTCAGGGGGAAGACAATACGTGATTATGATCGCACCATTCACAGTGTACAGATACAGGATCAAAGGAATAATGTAAATAATGTTTAGGGCTGTAAAGTCCGATCCAAGATAGTTCCAGGGTCTCCAACGAGGTAGATGGTAGTTCAGGGCCGTTCTCTAGTTGTTGGAAGAATGGTTCAGTTGCCTGATAACAGCTCGGAAGAAACTGCCCCTGAATCTGGAGGTGTGCGTTTTCACACTTCTGTACCTTTCTTGCTTTGCAGATGCCGAGTTTAGGATGTATTGGGCAGGGAACCAAGATGTATCAACCCATATAGGTGTCAGAGGTTATGGGGAGAAGGCAGGAGAATGGGGTTAGGAGGGAGAGATAGATCAGATGTTCAAGAAGGAACTGTAGATGCTGGAAAATCGAAGGTAGACAAAAATGCTGGAGAAACTCAGTGGGTGCGGCAGCATCTATGGAGCAAAGGAAATAGGCAACGTTTCGGGCCGAAACCCCTTCTTCAGACTACTTGAAAAATTCCATGTCCAGAATCATGTCCAGATCAGAGATGATTGAATGGCGGAGTAGACATGATGGGCCGATTGGCCTAATTCTACTCCTATTCCTCATGGCCTGATGATTCTGGATAGTGTGCCGTGGCAAATCTTGGCTCCATGCCTGAGCGCAGTGGGAGACCTGATTTGACCTCTGACCATAAAGCCGCCATCTAACGTTCCACGGCTCAGCTTCGCCTATTCACACCAAAGATGATCTTTGATTCACACTGCGGTTTTGACAAGTGCGTGTCATGTTAATCCATACCCGCAGTACCTCCTACCCACTGTATCCGTTAGATCAATAAGCAGGAAACATGCATATGTTAAACACAGAAAGCAGGTGCAGGAGCAGGCCATTCAGCCCTTCGAGCCAGCACCGAAGGTCCTACAAACAGGGACCTCTAGTTTAGTTTTAGTTCTGTTTAGTCTGAAGAAGGGTCTCGACCCGAAACGTCGCTGGAGGTCCCGCTGAGTTCCTCCAGCATTTTGTGTCCATCTTCGGTGTAAACCAGCATCTGCAGTTCCGTCCTGCACATTTTTGGTTAGTTTAGTTCAGAGATGCAGCGTGGGAACAGGCCTTTCGGCCCAGCGTGACCATGCCGACCAGCGATCATCCATTCATCTCTAGTTCCATCCAGACCAGTATACAGAAGCGGATTAACCTACAAACCTGGTAGACAAAAGTGCTGGAGAAACTCAGCGGGTGCGGCAGCATCTATGGAGCGAAGGAAATGGGCCGAAATCCTAAGAGTTGGAGAAAGAAATAGGCAACGTTTCGGGCCAAAACCCTAAGGGTTATCTATTTCCTTCACTCCATAGATGCTGCTGAGCTCACTGAGTTTCTCCAGCACTTTTGTCTACCTTCGATTTTCCAGCATCTGCAGTTCCTTCTTAAACCTACAAACCTGCACCACTTTGGAGTGTGGTGGGGGGGGGGGGGGGGGGGGAACCTGGAGAAAACCCACGCGGTCACGGGGAGAACTCGCAAACTCCGTGCAGAACAGCACCTGTAGTAAGGATCGAACCCTGTTCTTTGTCGCTGTCGAGGCAGCAAATCTACCGCTGCTCCACCGCGCCGCCCGCTAGGTGCGATGGAACTTGCATGATGGGACGACAAGCTCTTAACCATATAACCATATAACCATATAACAATTACAGCACGGAAACAGGCCTTCTCGGCCCTTCCAGTCCGTGCCGACCATTTATTTTCCCCTAGTCCCTTCTACCTGCACTCAGACCATACCCCTCCATTCCCTTCCCGTCCATATACCTATCCACTTTACTTTTAAATGTTAAAATCGATCCTGCCTCCACCACTTCTGCAGGAAGATCATTCCACACAGCCACCACTCTCTGAGTAAAGAAGTTCCCCCTCATGTTACCCCTAAACTTCTGTCCCTTACTTCTCATGTCATGCCCTCTTGTTTGAATCTTCCCTACCCTCAATGGGAAAAGCTTATCCACGTCAACTCTGTCTATCCCTTTCATCATTTTAAAGACCTCAATCAAGTCCCCCCTTAACCTTCTGCGCTCCAAAGAATAAAGACCTAACTTGTTCAACCTTTCTCTGTAACTTAGTTGCTGGAACCCAGGCAACATTCTAGTAAATCTCCTCTGTACTCTCTCTATTTTGTTGACATCCTTCCTATAATTAAGCGACCAAAATTGTACACCATATAAATTGTACACCATACTCCAGAATTGCTCACCAATGCCTTGTACAATTTTAACATTACTTCCCTACTCCCATATTCAATGCTCTGATTTATAAAGGCCAGCACACCAAAAGCTTTCTTTACCACCCTATCTACATGCGATTCCACCTTCAGGGAACTATGCACAGTTATTCCTAGATCCCTCTGTTCCACAGCATTCCTCAATTCCCTACCATTTCCTACTCTTGGTTCTGTCATGCACACGAAGGAGTGTGTGTGCCCGGCAGAGAGCGTTACCCGTCTGTGTCGCGCTAAATTGTCATGACCAACAAGAGTGGTGTGGCTCCCCACCTCCACACAATGTCATTGGTAGGGTTGCTGCCTTGCTCCAGCATTGTGTTGTCTATCTACGCGTTATAGTTCGATCCAGACTTTGGGTGCTTGTCTGCCTGCACGGAGTTTGTACGTTCTCCCCATGACCGCGTGGGTTTTCTCCGAGATCTTCGGGTTCCTCCCACACTCCAAAGACGTGCAGGTTAATTGGTTTAGTATACGTGTAAATTGTCCGTAGTGTGTGTAGGATGGTGTTGATCAGGGGGGATCGCTGGTCGGTGTGGACTCAGTGGGCCGAAGGTGTAAAGGGCCTGTCCTACCAGCATCCGACTCCATGCGATGAGCGCGATCAAACTAGAAGCGGGGGCCGTGCGGAGGTCGGGTGATCCCCTGTACAGGGCCGTTCCCACCAGCATGTGCCTGCATGCGGCAAGCGCGACCAAACCGGCAGCGAGGGCGGGTGAGTGGCGCAACGCGGCGCAAAGTGAGGCGAACTTGGAGCAAAGTCTTAAGGTAAGTTCGCCAGGACAGAGAGGGGCACACAGAGAGGGCCACGGAGGCACACACAGAGGGCCATGGGGCCACACACATAGAGGGTCACGGAGGCACCTACAGATAGGTTCATGGAGGCACGACGTCGAGGCAGTGCGTAATGCGTCGAGGCGACTGCGAGCCGAAAAGCTGTTGCCGCGCGGAATTTTTGAACATAGTCAGTTTTTCGGAGCCCCGCGCGATGTCGGGACGAACTCCGCACAATTCCGCACAGATCCGGCGACCGAAGTGGGACCGGCCCCGCGACGCCGAACGGCTCAAGCGACCACGTTACGTCGCGCTCATCGCATGGAGTTGCACGCTGGTGGGACAGGCCCTTAACTCTAAACTAAACTCATCCACTGCACTCTCTTTCCCTCTGAAACACCTGCCAGTGTAAACTTGAGTTTGACTTGATTGTGTTTACGTGTAGTATTGTCTGTTCTGAGTGGATAGTATGCAATACAGGAAGAAGCATGGACTGAAGAAGGGTCTCGACCCGACACGTCACCCATTCCTTCTCTCCAGAGATGCTGCCTGTCCCGCTGAGTTACTCCAGCTTTTTGTGTCTATCCTCGAGGTAGAGTAAAAAGCTTTGCTTTGCATGCTATCCACTCAGATCTGACAATTCTACACATGAACACAATCAAGACAAACGCGTTCAATAGGTAGAGTAAATATGAAGGTACAGAGTGCAGAAAATATTTCTCAGCATTGTAGCGTACAAATTCCATAGACAAAGTCTACCGTCCACAATGGGATAGAAATGAATCTGACAGTGCGCTAAGTTATGGTCTGCCCGATAACAGAGGGGAAGAAGCTGTTCCTGAGTGTGGTGGTGCGCGCTCTCAAGCTTCTGTACCTTCTGCCGAAACGTCACCTCTTACTCGAGTCTTGACCAGAAACTTTGCCTATCCACGTTCTCCAGAGATGCTGCCTGACCCTCGGAGTTACTCCAGCACTTTGTGCCCTTTTTTGTGCGAACCAGCATCTTCAGTTCCTTGTACCCACAGCGAGTGAAGTAGTGAAAGGCCTGGACGGAGTGGATGCGCAGAGGTTGTTTCCACTAGTGGGAGAGTCTAGGACCAGAGGGGCACAACCTCAGAATAAAAGGACACACCTATCGAAAGGACACGAGGAGGAATTTCTTTAGAGGGTGGCGCATCTGTGGAATTAATTGCCACAGAAGGCTGTGGAGGCAATTGATATTTTTAAGGCAGAGATAGATAGATTCTTGATTAGTGTGGGTGTCAGGGGCGATAGGGCGAAGGCAGGAAAACAGGGTTAGGAGGGAGAGATAGATCAGCCATGATTGAATGGTGGGGTAGACTTGATGGGCCGAATGGCCCAATTCTGCTCCTACGACTTACGAACATGAACTGCTTGTTTTTGCTGCAACTATTCCAACTATTTGGCACTGGCACTCACGACATTTCCTGGATACCAGCTGTGTTTATTTAAAACGTCATTGTGTTAATGCACATCAACATGGGGAGGGGCAGGTTTACACATGAACGGGAATCCTCAAAAGGCGCTGGAAGGAACTGCAGATGCTGGTTTTTTAAACCTAAGACAGACACAAAATGCTGGAGTGACTCAGCGGGACAGGTAGCATCTCTGGTGCGAAGGAATGGGTGCCGTTTCGGGTCTGAAGAAGGATCCCAACCCGAAATGTCACCCATTCAAAAGCACATCAGCGCCTCTACCTCCTGAGAAGATTACGGAGAGTCAGTCTGTCAAGGAGGACTCTCTCTAACTTCTGCAGGTGCACAGGAGAGAGCTTGCTGACCGGTTGCATCAAGGCTTGGTTCGGCAACTTGAGCGCCCTGGACTACAAAAAGTAGTAAACACTGCCCAGTCCATCATCGGCTCTGACCTCCCTTCCATCGAGGGGATCTATCGCAGTCGCTGCCTCAACAAGGCTGGCAGTATCATCAAGGCCCCACACCATCCTGGCCACACACTCATCTCCCCGCTACCTTCAGGTAGAAGGTACAGGAGCCTGAAGACTGCTACGTCCAGGTTCAGGAATAGCTACTTCCCCACAGCCATCAGGCTAACAAACTTTGCTCGGACAAAACTCTGAACATTAATAGCCCATTATCTGTTTATTTGCACTTTATCAGTTTATTTATTCATGTGTGTATATATTTATATAATGGTATATGGACACACCATTCTGTAGTCTGTTCTGTATTCATGCCTACTATGTTCTGTTGTGCTGAAGCAAAGCAAGAATTTAATTGTCCTATCAGGGACACATGACAATAAACTCTCTTGAATCTTGAATCTTGAATCATTCCTTCTCTCCGGAGATGCTGCCTGTTACTCCAGCATTTTGTGTCTACCTTCAATTTAAACCAGCATCTACAGTTCTTTCCGACAGATTCCCTGTCGGCCCACAAAAGCCCGTGCAATCATTTCCTGCAGTCATTTTAGCTTTCAGGAAAAGCTTCACCAGTTTTTGTTTCTCAATATTTTTCCCGGAACTCTCTTTCCTTCCTCCCTCTCAGGTTTTGCTTTCTTCTGTTCTATGCCTGTGCTTGTCTACGCTTCTCACTCACCCGTTCGTTCGTAACAGAGGGGGAAGTCCTTGCTGGAAAGTCCCTGCAAAGGCACTGATCTCGTCTGAGTTTTCAATCTGAGAACAAAAACAACAGCGTCTCTGGAAAGTACAGAGAAAGAATGTAACCAACCCGACAACGAATCGCATTCCGGTCCAGTCGTAACCTACAGTAGTTCCCAACCCTCATTGATCAACAGCGAGTGGAAATTCATCGAGTGTTAAGGGCCTGTCCCACCAGCATGCAACTCCATGCGATGAGCGCGACCTAACACGGTCGCTTGAGCCGTCCGGCTTCGATCGCCGGAGTCGTGCGGAATTGTGTGGAGTTCGTCCCGACATTGTGCGGGGCTCCGAAAAACTGACCGTGTTTAAAAATTCCGCGCGGCAACGGCTTGTCGGCTCGCTGTCGCCTGGACGCATTACACTCCGCCTCAACGTCGTGCCTCCGTGACCCTCTCTGTGTGTGCCTCCGTGGCCCTCTGTGTGTGTCCCTCTCTGTCCTGGCGAACTTACCTTTAAGACTTCGCTCCAAGTTCGCCTCACTTTGCGCCGCGTTGCGCCACTCACCCGACCTCCGCGCGGCCCTCGCTGCCGGTTTGGTCGTGCTTGCCACATGCAGGTGCATGCTGGTGGGACGGGCCCTGTACAGGGGATCACCCGACCTCCGCGCGGCCCCCGCTGCCGGTTTGGTTGCGCTCACCGCATGGAATCGCATGCTGGTGGGACAGGCCCTTTACAGCACGGCAACAGGTCCTTAGCCACAACACATCCATGCCATCCATCCCAGTTGCTTAACCAAGCTAATACATTCGCCTAAAACGTATAAAAGTGGAGCTTTGTTTAAGAAAGAACTGCAGGTGATGGAAAAATCGAAGGTAGACAAAACAATGCTGGAGAAACTCAGCGGGTGAGGCAGCATCTATGGTGCGAAGGAATAGGTGATGTTGAAGAAGGGTCTCGACTCGAAACGTCACCTATTCCTTCGCTCCATAGATGCTGCCTCACCCGCTGAGTTTCTCCAGCATTTTTGTCTCCCGCAGCAGGCTACGGGAGCCAAGATCGTCACGTCAACGGAAGGCTCGAGGCCCCCGACCGTGGGAGAGCAAAGAAGGGAAGAGATTGAACTTTATTTCGCCTTCCATCACACGTGGACGCGTCACTGCGGTGGATGTTCACGTTAAAATGTATTTTGTGTGTGTGTGTTGCTTTTTAATGGTCTGACTGTACGGCAAATCCACTTCCTCGTATGTTGCAAAACATACTTAGCTAATAAAGTATGATGATGATTATGATGAAATTAATTGGACCAGTTCAGTTCAGTTCAGTTTTATTTGTCATATGTAGGTTAACACAGGGTCAACGGTACAATGAAATGTGTTTGACAAGACAACGGGTCACCTCACTAGTACGCGTAGGATGGAACTGCAGAAGCTGGTTTCGACTGAAGGTGGACGTTAGAAGGTGGACAGTAAGTTAGCTTTTGGAAGGACCGATCAGAAGCCTGATAGAGGGCAAGAATCTATTCCCAAGTCTGGTGGTGTGTGTTTTCAAGCTTCTGTGTCATCTGCTGAAAGGTGGAAGAGAAGTGGGGACGGGACAAAGCCTGGTGAGAGATAGGTGGATACAGGGTCTGTTTCCACACTGTGTCTTTAAAGTCTAATGTCTATGACTGATCCCATGCCTCAAACAAAAAAAACACAGTGCTGGAGGAACTCAGCAGGTCAGGCAGCACCTGTGGAGGGAATGGACAGACAACCTTTTGGATCAGGACCAGAAGTCCCAACCTGAAATGTCATCTGACTGTTCCCTCCATAGATGTGGCTTGACCCGTTGAGTTCCTCCAGCACTTCATATTTTGATCTACCTCTACCCAAATTCTTTGGTTAACTGCCCCGATATCTTCTAATGGTTCATGTCAAACTTTGATATCTTTATTTAATTATAATTCTTATCATAGAAACATAGAAACATAGAAATTAGGTGCAGGAGTAGGCCATTCGGCCCTTCGAGCCTGCACCGCCATTCAATATGATCATGGCTGATCATCCAACTCAGTATCCCGTACCTGCCTTCTCTCCATACCCTCTGATCCCCTTAGCCACAAGGGCCACATCTAACTCCCTCTTAAATATAGCCAATGAACTGGCCTCAACTACCCTCTGTAGCAGAGAGTTCCAGAGACCCACCACTCTCTGTGTGAAAAAAGTCCTTCTCATCTCGGTCCTAAAGGATTTCCTCCTTATCCTTAAGCTGTGGCCCCTTGTCCTGGACCTCCCCAACATCGGGAACAATCTTCCTGCATCTATCCTGTCCAACCCCTTAAGAATTTTGTAAGTTTCTATAAGATCCCCTCTCAATCTCCTAAATTCTAGAGACTATAAACCGAGTCTATGCAGTCTTTGTTCATAAGACAGTCCTGACATCCCAGGAATCAGTCTGGTGAACCTTCTCTGCACTCCCTCTATGGCAATAATGTCCTTCCTCAGATTTGGAGACCAGAACTGTACGCAATAATGTTTCATGTTTCCAATGCATCTTTATAAATTGTGTGATGGAGGCTGTGGCTCGTCAAACCCTCCATGAGGTGCTACACTGCAGAACTGTTCCCAGGGAAAGGAGAGACTGCAGTTCTTGAGAGAGGGAGAGAGAAAGAGAGAGAGAGAGAGGGGAGGAAAGGTGGGGAGAGAGAGGGGGGGGGAGAGGTGGAGAGAGAGGAGAAGAGAGAGAGGGGAGAGGGAGGGGAGGGAGAGAGTAAGAGGGGAGGGTAAGAGGGGGAAGAGAGAGAGGGGGAAAGGAGGAAGAGGGGGGGGAGGAGGAGGGAGAGGGGGAGAGGAGGAGGAAGAGGGAGAGGGAGAGGCAAAGGGAGTGGGAGAGAAAAGCATTGGATCATAACCATTCAGTTCTCAATTGCCTCTCTCTGCCTCTCGTCATTGCCATCATCCCTCTGTTTCACAACCGAGAGGTTCACAAATATACTTGTTTAGCAGAAAATGGAATGGAAAATTGCCAATCTGTAAACAGAATCATAGCACTGTATTTTTTTTTTAAAACCACACACACACAGCGTCATTCTGAAATCTCCCAACCACATTTTTGCAGAACTGTGCCAATTCCACTTGATGGTAAACATGTAACAGCTGTGCTTCAGTTTGTAGCATGTGCACATCTCCCCGTGAACTGCGGGGGTTTTCTCCAGCATCTCCGGTTTCCTCCCACACTCCAAAGACGTACAGGTGGGTAGGTTAATAGCCTTGGTTTAAATGTAAATTGTCCCTCGTGTGTGCCGGATAGCGTTAGCGTGCGAGGATCGCTGAGCGATAGGTAGAGTGGTGAGACTGTGGAATTCTCTGCCTCAGAGGGCGGTGGAGGCAGGTTCTCTGGATGCTTTCAAGAGAGAGCTAGATAGGGCTCTTAAAGATAGCGGAGTCAGGGGATATGGGGAGAAGGCAGGAATGGGGGTACTGATTGGGGATGATCAGCCACGATCACACTGAATGGCGGTGCTGGCTCGAAGGGCCGAATGGCCTACTCCTGCACCTACGGTCTATTGTACTCGGTGGGCCAAAGAGCCTGTTTCCACGCTGCATCTCCAAAACCAAACTAATCATAATAAAGTTTTAAAGTGCACTTTAAACGCCTGCACAAGGGTGGCAGGGTTGAAGTTTGGAAAAAACTTCCTGTGTGATTGGGAAATGGAAACACTCCTACAATAACACAACAGTGTGATAAAGGCCAGGAAGTTGTAGGCCAGATAAATTGCCTTATTTCGACTGTTTACCGAATCAAGCAGACAGCATTAGATAAGGATTTACACCGGCAATCTCTCTGTGCTCATGACAGTGATTTAAATTAGGGTGTGTCTGGAGGGGGGGGGGGGGGAGGGGGCATCTTATATTCAATTCAATTCAATTCAATTCAAGTTTAATGTCATTGCACAAATACAAGTATAGGTACAACGAAATGCAGTTTAGCGTCATTCTTAGTGATAGCGATATGAAAAAAATAAATACAGAGTGCAGTGGTAGCAGTACGGAAATAAATAAATACAGGGTACAGACAAGTCTATCAGCTGGGCTCCGAGTTCAGCAGTCTGATGGTGTAGTTGAAGAAGCTGTTCTTCGTCCTACTGGTGCGGGACCTGAGGCTCCTGTACCGCCTCCCTGATGGGAGGAGGGCAAACAGTCCATGGTTAGGGTGTGAGGGGTCCTTGATGATCTTCCCGGCCCGCTTCAGGCACCGTTTTCGGTGGAGGGCATCCATGGCAGGGAGCGGGGCACCGATGATGTACTGGGCGGTTTTCACCACCCGTTGTAGTGCCTTCCTGTCTGCCACGGTGCAACTGCTGTACCATACCGTAAAGCAGGTGGTCAGGATGCTTTCAATGGTGCAGCGGTAGAAGTTCGTCAGGATCCGGGGGGACAGGTGGGCTTTTTTGAGCCTCCTCAGAAAGTAAAGGCGCTGCTGTGCCTTTTTGATCAGCTTTGAGGTGTTGAGGGACCAGGACAGATCCTCCGAGATACATATGTCTATCGTGCACATTGCTTCGTGCATGCTCACCTGTAAAGTGAAGAATTTTTGGCAGAATGCAGAGGTGGGGTGTTTTTGCCCCCCCCCCCCCCCCTGCACCACCACCCCCCCCCCCCCCCACCACCCCCGACAGCCTTCACCCACCATCTCCCTACTGGTGTAGGAAGAATCCGCAAATGTAACATTTGTGAGCAGGATAGCGTTAGTGTGCGGGGACCGCTGGTCGGCACGGACTCGGTGGGCCGAAGGGCCTGCTTCCACGCCGTATCTCTAAACTAGATCGAAACTAAACCATGATGGTGTAAAACCAGCGTACAGTCCGCAAGCTATAGGCATAGGCAGGAGAATGGGGTTGAGAGGGAAAGATAGGTCGGCCATGATTGAATGGCAGAGTGGTAGACAACGGGCTGAATGGCCGAATTCTGCTCCTAGAACTTGTGAACATGAACTTATTATGAAGTTATGAACCCACAGCCATCAGGCGATTAAACACGACATTAAAGCAAGCTCTGAACAATAATAGTATTATTACCATTGCACTTTCTCTGTTTATTTACCATGTATAGATATGGTCTATGGTATATAGACACACTGAGCTTTTATCCCCTGTTCTGTATTATCTTTACAATATTCTGTCGTGCTGCAGCAAGCAAGAACTTTGTTGTCCTACATTCTACATTTCCTTGACTGCTTTGATCTGTCGTTATCAAACCTTACCCTTCCTTATCTCTAGACTCCCTCTGCCATGACTCTCAGACTGAAACGTCACCCGTTCCTTCTCTCCAGAGATGCTGCCTGTCCCGCTGAGTTACTCCAGCGTTTTGTGTCTATAATATGATTGCACGTGTTTGCTTGGCGATGGTACATTCACTCGGCGTATCATGGTCACATGACAGCAACTGCAGGTCAAAGCCACAGGTGACTTGCACCTCAAAAGCAAACTCTAATTATCTAATAGAAACTTCAGGAAAGTTTGGGGAAGTTAGTCATACTCACTAGTCCTGGTGACGTCATCGCTGATACTGAGACAGCGTGTTACACATTCAACCTTCGTCATCTCTGGGTGGGAACACAGAACGCAAGGAGATAGTGGGAAGGAGTAGACCATTCAGCCCATCAGCCCTGTCCCTGCCATTCAATATAATCATGGCTGATCTACTCCAGACTTCGACTCCTCCTCTACACAAGATCATCTGCGCCCTTAATTAATGCATCTGTCAAAGATTTATCTCCTTCCCTCTCTCTCTTTACTTACCACCAGTGATCTAGCCTCCACGATCCTAAAAGGAAGAGAATTTCAGAGATTCACCACCTTCATATGGACACACTGATCGGTTTTTGTAGTCAATGCCTACTATGTTCTGTGTGCTGAAGCAAAGCAAGAATTTAATTGTCCTGTCAGGGACAACATGACAACAAACTCACTTGACTTCACTTAACCATATAATAACCATATAACAATTACAGCACGGAAACAGGCCCTCTCGGCCCTTCCAGTCCGTGCCAACCATTTATTTTCCCCTAGTCCCATCTACCTGCACTTGACTTCATTGAGAAATCCCACAGTTTTAAATGATTGGTCCTTTGACACTGGAGTCATAGTGTCACAGTCATACAGCACAGATGTATGATGCCTCATTTTCACACCTTACCCTTCCATACCTCTGTGTCCCCCTCTCCTCTGACTCTAAGTCTGAAGAAGGGTCGCACCCCCCGAAACATCACCCATTCCTTTTATCCAGAGATGCTGCCTGTCCCGCTGAGTTATTCCAGCAATTTGTGCCTATCCTCAGCTCAGATACAGGCCCTTCGGCCCAATTTGTCCATGCCAGCAAAATGGCAATTTGTTCAAACCATGTAAGCAAGCTCTATTTACTTGCATCTGGCCCATATCCCTCTGAACCTTTCCTAACCGTGCAACTGTCCAAGTATACTAGGGGCAATTTACAATCTACCTACAAACCTCCACATCCTTGGAATGTAGGGGGGAACCGGAGCAGACGGAGGAAGCCCAGGCGGTCACAGGAGAGAACATGCAAACTCCACACAGACAGCACCCGAGGTCAGGATCGAACCCGAGTCTCTGGCGCCGTGAGGCAGCAGCTCTACCCACCACGCCCACTATGCAAGCACAACAAAAATAAACACAATAAATGATCAGTCATTCTCAGGACATCTGCTGATGTGAGAGTATACAGAAAAATCATGATAGTGCTGACCATAAATAAAAGCAGGAGTGGAAGGGTCTTTTCTTCCACCTTTCTTGGAATCGGAGGGGAAAACCAGTTTGTCATGTCCCATCCAGCAATGACTTCATCCAGGTGTGAGCGAGCTGCAGGTAGAGTGACTCAAACACCTTTAGGGACCGTCTGTAAATTACTCAGGCTTAAAAGAAATGCAGAATGTAAGTTGGATTTTTTGGAGGGGAATTTTATAATTGTGGCATTCTTCTGTAAGACAAGCAAATGGCACACTCTTTGATCAGAACCGTTGCAGTCAATGCAATTTTATTATTTTTATAAGGCATTTTAAAGATGTTTCAGAGGTGTCAAGGCTTCAGAGAGACAGAGGGATTCTCACCCCAGTCACTTCCTCTTCTCCCCTCTCCCATCAGGCAAGAGATACAGAAGTGTGAAAACGCACACCTCCAGATTCAGGGACAGTTTCTTCCCAGCTGTAATCAGGCAGCTGAACCATCCTCTCACCAACTAGAGTATGGCCCTGACCTACCATCCACCTCATCTTGTACGAAACGTTACTCCCGAAACGTTACACTCTAGACGGCTTGATTACAATCATGTATAGTCTTTTTTGAATAGCACGCAACAAAATGGCTTTTCATTGCACCTCGCTACACAGGACAAAAAAAATGAACTAAACTAAAGGCATTGAGTGGAATAGTACAGAGATGTAGGGCTACATGATGAGGCAAGATAAACGAGTATTATTTTCCTTCGAGGAGAAAAGGCTGATTGGTGAGCCTTCCCATACATTCATTCTCTCTTCGGACTGTTCATTAAAACAACTGAGATGAATGTGCCACACACATCCCTGTTGATTGAAGGCGCAAGGAACTGCAGATGCTGGGATCTGGCAAAACGCAAAGTGCTGGCGGAACTCAGGGGGTCAGGAACACGTTTGCGGATGGAATGGGCAGGCGACGTTTCGGGTCGGGCCACTTCCTCACACTGATAATAGAAACAAAAACCTGGGGTAACTCAGCGGGTCAGGCAGCATGTCTGGAGAAAAGGAATAGGTGATGTTTCGGGCTGAGACCCTGCTTCAGACCCGACCCAGTGTCGCCCCTGAAACATCACCTATTGCTTTTCTCCAGAGCTGCTCCCTGTCCCGCTGAGTTACTCCAGCTTTTTGTGTCTATCTTCAGTAAACCAGCATCTGCAGTTCCTTTCTACACTCTTCAAACTGATAGATTTCCCACAAGTTATGCCTATTAATTGTTGAAAAAATGAAGGAATTTGATTTTCCTGTTACTTCACAACATCCCATTTGTGAGGTAGGGAGGACGAAGATAAGAGTTTATTGCCTTCCATCACAGTGGGGAATGAGGGGAATCCGCTGTGGTGGATGTTTATGTTAAATTTTATGTAGCTGTGTATCATGTTGCTATTTTTGATATGACTGTATGGCAAATCAAATTCTTTGTATGTTACAATAAAATTACAATTACGATTACAATTTCAGTCATTGTTAACCTGCCTCATTTTGACTTTCTCTCTGCCACCCTCAGCTCCATTTGGCATCTCTTTGATCAAACCCTTGATCACCAGTTGCAAAACCTGCTAACTAGCTACATGTTCACATGACAGGGCAGCCATGGTGGCGCAGCATGTTCGATCCTGACTATGGGTGCTGTCTGTATGGAGTTTGTACGTTCTCCCCGTGACCGCGTGGGTTTTCTCTGAGATCTTCAGTTTCCTCCCACTCTCGAAAGACATACTAGGTTAATTGGCTTGGTGTGTGTGCAAACTTGTCCCTAGTGTGTGTAGGATAGTGTTAATGTGCATGGATCGCTGGTCGGTGCAGACTCGGTGGGCCGAAGGACCTGTTCCCATGCTCCTATCTCTAAAACTAAAACTAAGAACTATATTATAAATGCCAGTTTATCTGCCTCAGAAGGCAGTGGACTTCGATTGCATTCAAAAGAGAGTTAGATAGAGCTCTGAGGGCTAACGGAATCAAGGGGAGAACGTAGGAACAGGGATGATTGTGGATGATCAGCCATGATCATATTGAATGGCGGTGCTGGCTCGAAGGGCCGAATGGCCTACTCCTGCACTTATTGTTTATGTGGCTATGTATTGAATTGAATTGAAGTTAATTTATTTGTCATTCAGACCTTTCGGTCTGAACAAAATTTTGTTCCCCTGCAGTCATATAAATTTTTTTTTTAAATTACAGAAACACACAATAAACACAAATTTAACATCCACCACAGTGAGTTCACCAAACACCTCCTCACTGCGATGGAAGGCAAAGTATTTTAAGTCTTACTGTATCTACAGTATGTATAATTCCCCATTCAGACCCAAACCCCTCCCCCCCACACACATATATATACACACACAGTGACACTGAACCCTGCCCCCCTCATCACAATAATGATGCATATTCATATTGAATATGCATAATAGGTGACTAATGAGCTTCGAAGGGGGCGTGTAGTTGCTGATTGTGATCGGGGCATGCGCAGGACGGTGGGAGCGGAGGGTATAAATAGAGGGCGCGGCGGGTGTAGGAGCAGTGCCCGGCAGTCGGGCCTGTGGAGAGGGGGTGGTGCAGCCGGCCCGGTCGCCGTTTCTCCTCATAATTTCCCCCTCCACAAGGAATAGCCCAGCGGTCGTCTGTTACTTTCGGGGAGATTTACTTCGACTGGAGGCTCCATTAACTCGTCTCGCTTCGGCCTTTTTTTAAAAATTATTTTTGTCGGTGGGCGCCGCGGCCGTCGTCCCTCCCTCGACCCCTCGGCGGGGGCCGGCGGGTGAAATCGACCCCCCCGGTGCGTGTGGCTTGGCGGCAGGGAGCAGGCCGGAGGCCGAGGAGCGGAGCGTCCGTCCGTCCAGCCCGGGGGTTGGGGGTGAAGATGGGGATGTTTCTGGCCAAGTTGATGGGACTCTTCTGTAACCAGGGTGAGTGAGGAGGGCGAGCGCGGCCCCGGCCTGGCGTCCCGGCGCGGGAGCGCGCTTTGGGGGTGGGGGGGGGGGGAGGGCAGTGAGGCGCGCTCCCGCTCACGACCCCTGGCCGCGGGGGGGGAGGGGGGGTGGAGTGCGCGCTCCCGCGGGGGGAGGGGGGGTGGAGTGCGCGCTCCCGCGGGGGGAGGGGGGGTGGAGTGCGCGCTCCCGCGGGGGGAGGGGGGGGTGGAGTGCGCGCTCCCGCGGGGGGAGGGGGGGTGGAGTGCGCGCTCCCGCGGGGGGAGGGGGGGGGTGGTGTGCGCGCTCCCGGGGTGGAAGGAGGGGATACGGGGGCGCGCGAGGGAGGGCTGAGAGGGGGGGGTTGGAGTTGAGGGGGGGGGAAGAGGATACGGGAGCGCGCGCGGCCTGGGGGGGGATGGGGGTGAACAAGTCAGACAAGTTGCCCCCCCCCCCATATTACTGTGTCTGCGTCTGCACTCATCGCCTCTTGCGGTCCATCGCCGCTGGGATGAAGGGCTCCCTTGTGAGTTCTCAAATTCCAGTGAAGCTTGCAACTTGGAAGTAAGTGTCTGCAGACTCTCCCCGGGCTCTTAATAACGAAGTGCCAAGTACTAAGCTCTCTCCAGTGATAGTAGCAGTTTCTCGAGCACCCACAGTTGCCATATTGCGCATAATTAAAACGTTTTCCTTGTGTAAGGTTAGATGTAATATTCACTGTCTCTGTGTTGAACATATGGGATTGTCTTTAGGGTACACAAAAGGCTGGAGAAACTCAGTGGGTGCAGCAGCATCTAAGGAGTGAAGGAGATGGGCGATGTTTTGGGTCGAGGCCCTTCTTCAGACTTTAATTGTGTTGGCAAGCATGATTTTGAGATGGGACTTCACTGCATGGAATGAAATTGTGTGTAGTTATTGTTGTCTGCAAGTTAGAAGATAGGCAGTGAGGCGATCCAGTGGAAACAGAACTTGAGTTTTGTACATCCTTGGAGAGAATCCTTAAAGTCAGTTCATTATATTTTTCTGCCCACCCCCACCCTGACATCAGTCTAAAAAAGGGTCTCGACCTGAAACGTTGCCTATTCCTTCTCTCCATAGATGCTGCCTCACCCGCTTAGTTTCTCCAGCATTTTTTGTCTACCTCCTTGTCTTTATCTGTTTCAGACACCTGAATGCAATTCTAGTTCCTTAGGCCTGTAACATGATGCTGTGTTCTTGGCTCTAATGTAACCTAATATTGAGTTGGGATTGCGTAGCTTTGTTTCGGGCCATCTGTGTTACAAGAATACTGGCTTCCAGAATCACAAGCTTGTATTTATGAAAAATATCCACCTGTGGATGGTTTACCAAATTAATTAAAATGGAAAATATTGAAACATGATGGTCAGGTACTGTCTATGGAAGGAGAATCTGTTAATACTGGCATCCTTAAGAAATTGAAAGATTTGTAAATAAGCTTTGATTAAAACCGGATTGAAATGTGTATTTGGGCAGGCGTGAGCAGTTGGTGTTCATGTTCACAGGATAGGATTTGCTATGTTGATATATCTGAGTATTGTCATGTGTACTAAGATGCAGTGAGAGACTTTTGTTTGGTAATCAATTAAAAAAGATGATATTATGATGATTACAACCAAGCCATACACAACAGTGCAAAGAGAAAATGACCAGAGTGCATGCATGGTCTGAAGAAAAGTCTCGACTTGAAAAGTCACCATTCCTTCTCTCCAGAGATGCTGCCTGTCCTGCTGATTTACTCCAGCTTTTTGTGTCTATCTGCAGGGTGCAGTTTGCAGCACTGTAGTGTTATAGTTTCAGATATAATGTCCAATTTCTCCAATAAGATAGATTGGAACAGTTAATTTGCTAATGGAGTATTTAGACAATTAACTAAAATTTAGTACCTGTTACACTTGTAAAGTAATTCTAACGAGTCTAACTCTAGTTAAATCTTGCAGTTGCTCAGAATTAGGCATTTTAAATCTTTGTTTATCCAAGTGTGTGAGACCTGTAATGCCATTGTTATTTTACAGACGTTTTAACTCTGTTGCCCTTTAGAGTTTGATATTGCTGGACTAGAATATTTTCTGCTACCATTAATACTCCAAACAGCTTTATTTCTGATGCAGTCCTAATGCAGGGTCTCAAACAGAAACATTGGCCTTGCCTCTTCTGCTGTCTGGCCTGCTGAGTTCTTCCAACAGTTTGGTTTTGTGGGTCTTGTCCCCACATTTTTATTAACTTTTTATGTAACGTGGTTTGAGCGGTATGTCAAATTAACCATGCCCAATGGTGACGTTTTTGAGGTGTAGTCACTTTAATAATCTAAACGAACCAATTTGCGCACATTTGCATATGTTTTACATCCTCTGCACGTGGTCTGAGTGTACAGCTGCCTGACTGTCCAGGTCCTACAACTGGAGCCGTTCACAACCTAATAGACTTAGACTCCGGAGATACCCTGCAGATAGACACATAAAGCTGGAGTAAATCAGCAGGACAGGCAGCATCTCTGGAGAGAATTGCTCCGGAGATAGAATGGATACAGGGGCTTCAGCCCCCCCCCCCCCAACCATTCTTTACACAGAGAGTGGTGAGTCTCTGGAATTCTCTGCCACAGAAGGTAGTTGAGGCCAGTTCATTGGCTATATTTAAGAGGGCGTTAGATGTGGCACTTGTGGCTAAAGGGATCAGGGGGTATGGAGAGAAGGCAGGTACGGGATACTGAGTTGGATGATCAGCCATGATCACATTGAATGGCGGTGCAGGCTCAAAGGGCCGAATGGCCTACTCCTGCACCTATTTTCTATGTTTCTATGTTACTGAGAGAACGCAAAAACTCTGCATGAACAGCACCTGCAGTCAAGATCGGACTCTGGTATCTGCGCTGTAAGGCAGCAACTCTACCGCTACACCATTGTGCTGCTCCTGTGCCTATTCTGTCAGTATTTTGCCTTCAATCTCCCTGGTGGAGAACCTCTTCTGGAGGAGGTGCCCTGCGTCATGTCAGGTTTGTTGGTCAATTAATATTTCACTTCATTGGGCTGGCCACCTTCTGCATCAGACTTGTGGACCTGCACTCAGTTCCCAGCTCTACCATGGGAAGAGATTTACCAGGTGGACAGAGAAGAGATCGGTGGATGTGCTGAAAGCCTCTTAGAAGGAATGCTGCACTCCCAGTGACTGGGGGAAACATTGGCTTCTGACAGCTCGATGTACAGCAAACAAATGTGGGGTCTGGGCCAAATGTAGGCTGGTGGTACTAGTGTAGATGGGATATGTTGGTCGGTGTAGACTAGTGAACATGAAGGGTCTGCTTCAACGCTGTATGCCTCTGACTCTGTTAGTAAACAACTTGTGTTTGAAAAGAATTACAGTGAAGTTAGTTATGCCCCCTTGGGTCAGCCTGGCTGTTTAATAATCACTCGTCATATGCTTTGGAATTATTTCAAATACAAATACAAGTTCATTATTTGCCCTCCAACCTTGCTGGTTGAGTGTAGAAACATTCCCCATGCTAGTTGTACCTCTATGCTCATTAGTCCCAGCTGGATGTCATTTGAGATGTGCATATCTTCAATTAAATCGACTAATTCATCCAAAAAGTCCCTTGGCTGTCGTGATATATCTTGACGTAATTGTCTAATTGTCAACGAATTGGTTTTGTATCCAAGGTGCATACTCCGCAGGTTCCTTTGGGTAGCAACCTTCTACAAAGCAAAAAGGATTGACTTCCACAATTAGTGAAGTGCAGGGCTTTGTGGTGACAGCATGTGCAGTGAATCTTCAGAACAGGAAAGAGAAACAAACCAAACGGGGTTTTAGATGAAGTTTGATCTTTGTTTCAGCAACTAAAACAATATATTTTGTTTATCTAGGCAACTACTATGGGTTTATGTCACATGTCCAGTGGATCTCACCAAAAGGGGTTAACATTTCTGATATGATTCAAATTTAAGGAATGTAGCTGTGGTTTGTGGTCACAGTGACTGATGTACGAGAATGATCCCAGGAGTGATTGGGTTAACATATGATGAGCGTTTGAAGGCACTGGGCCTGTACTCGCTGGAGTTTAGAAGGATTGTGGGGGGGGGGGGGAGGGAGAGAAAGAGAGAAACCCTTCATTGACACTGACCGAATAGTGAAAGGCCTGGATAGAGTGGATGTGGAGAGGATGTTTCCACTAGTGGGAGAGTCTAGGACCAGAAGAGGCCATAGCTTCAGAATAAAATAACTTGCCTTTAAGAAGGAGATGGATTGGGGGGGGGGGGGAATTCCTCTAATGAGAGCGTGGTGAATCTGAAATTCATTGCCGCAGTTGGCTGTGGAGGCCATATCGATGGATATTTTTAACGCAAAGATTGACAGGTTCTTGATTAGTAAGCGTGTCGGGGGTTATGGGGAGAAGGCAGGAGAATGGGTTTGAGAGAAAGATAAATCATTTAAAGAACAGGCCCTTCGGCCCACAATGTGCCCAGTTAAATGAGTCTCTGCTGCACGTAATCCAGTCCCTACATATCCATTTTAATAGTTTATCTCATGATCTAGATAAATAGGTTTTCTTAAATCCACACCTGATTTCTTGCTAGAGATTGGTGACTTGGATAGCACAGTTGCACTGGATGTCTTCCTGAAATGGGTAGCAAGATGGGGCGGATCAGTTGTGGAGCCCAGAGTTGTCACCCGCTTTGGTTTTCTATAGTTATCGGCAACAGTGAGTGTAAGGGAGCAGGGAGGGGAGATCGTATGAGAGTTGTAGGATTATGAGGTAATAGGCATGAGGTGAAAGTATAGAGGGATGGAGCACACTGGGCAAGCAGCCAGCTTTTACATACAAGGTGGTATATGAGTATCTGTTGGAATGAACGACGGGAAGGCTGGGATGAAATCATTTTGGTAATTTAATGCGTTGGAGTTTCGACTGGCTTCAGGGGTTTTCATTAATTAACATAAATCTATCCGAAGTGGAAAGAGTTCTGAGCAGATCTGCCGACCTTCATTGTGCAGATATTCCAGGTGTTACAATAAATCAGTCCCTTCTTGGCAGCCAGTTTTGTACTTGCACTGATTAGCTGCTCAGCATAAACTGCTCTCAGTGTTCCGCGAGCTACCTTCACTGTTTCTGTGTTTGAAATGGGTTTTACTTGAACAAAGGGCTTGTGTTTTGCCGTGGAGGGTGATACCAGGGTTTTCGGGGCTTAAAATATGGGGGGGGGCGGGGGGTTGTCAGATGGTTAGACAAAGTCAGGCGATGAAAAGATAAAGTTATAAGTGCCCCATCTGGATTTGCATGTTTTTCCCCTTCCCTTCCCTCTGTCCCCTTCCACTTGTATTCCTTCCTCTGGCTTCACTATTCACACCACCAATCCTTCCACTTTGTCTTTTCATCATTGACCTTTGTCCAACCATCTGCCAATTTTAAGAACCCCTCTCACCTGTATCCATCACTTGCCAGACTATTCTGCCCCTGCTTACCTTCCAGCTTTCTCTTCCCTCCACCACAATCAGTCTGAAGAAGGGTTCCAATCCAAAATGTCGCCCATCCATGTGCTCCAGATATGCTGCCGGACCCGAGTTGTAGCCCTATCCCACGGTACGAGTTCATTCCAAGAGATAAAAAAAATCAAACTCGTGGTAAGCGTGGAGAATGAATGTAGCAGGTACGTCTGAGCTCGGGGACGTCTCTTAGCGGTTCATAACGCTAACGGCAGGTACTCGGGAAGACTAGCTGACAGCAGGTAAGCACGGGAGGACTCGTGAAGATTTTTCAACATGTTGAAAAATGTCCACGTGAGCCCCGAGTACCGACGAGTGGCCATTACTGTAAATCTCCAAGTTCGAATCGGGCCAAACTCGGGAGAGCTCTTGGAATGAACTCGTACGGTGGGACAGGGCTTTTACTCCAGTACTTTGTGTCTTCAACAAAGATTGGTGGCTGGTTTGCTGGTTATCTCTGACTCTAGATTGAGCATTATTTGAATAAAAGGCAGAAATGCTGGAAAATCTCAGTGGTGCCAGTGGTATTTGTTGAAAGAATGATAATTAATGTTTCTGGTTGAATATTGTATAGGAAGGAACAGCAGATGCTGGTTTAAACCAAAGATAGACACAAAGCTCGAGCACCTCAGCGGGCCAGGCACCATCTCTAACATCTCGAGCATCAGAGATGCTGCCTGAGTTACTCCATCTATTTGTGTTTATCTTCCGGTTGAATATTGCCTGGTTAAGTCGAGTGAAATGTTAACCATTTCTCTTTAGGCACTTTGCCTGACCTGAGTGCTTCTAGCATTTCCTGTTTTAATTCAGAATTCCAGCATGTACAGTATTTATTTTGTCATTTGTAGTGCCATTTAAATGTTATCAACTTTAATTTTAAAATAAAAGTATACAATTGCGATGCCGCCTTTAGTAGTCGTTAGGAATTTTTAAATTGGCCTGAAGTGTAGCTCATTTACTATATACTTATCCTAGGTGACGTTTAGCATGGACAAATCTGTTGTACCAAATGTGATAAAGGAGCTTGAAATCTGAGTATTGGTCGCAAGTGATCTTGATCTCACTGTAAGGGGGGAAAGATGGGTTAGTCCTCTATCTGTCAGCTTTCTATTCTGTCTTGTTTCGGAAGCTCATTACATACATTTTATGAATTGCTCTTCCCTGTAGTTTATGAAATTGAAGTTTTGCATATGTGTGGAAATTGAATCATCAGCTGCTTGGGCAAATGTAACCATCCATGGACACCTATTCGGGATTTGAACTTTTTAACACTTGTTAATGCTGACCTGCTGGAATTCCAGCGCCTGGTGAATTGAAGGAAGATTAACCTTTGAGGTGTTTTTCGTTTAGTATTAACTTGTTTATGTTCATCTTTCTAACATAAGCTGAATGATTTCCTAAATGGCAAACAGAAATGCGTAAAGGCTCAGATTCTATAGCTAATTTTTCATCTTAATGACGTTTCAATATATTTGCATCAATGAAAGCCGAAAGTCTATTTTTAATTTCCACGGTGGACTTTAAGGAGAAGGGAATATTTTTAGAATTCTTTGCACCAAACTTTTACATTGATCAATTCAAAATTGTACGCTGGGATTGTTGGTGCAGCCCTTGTATAAAAGAGCTACTTCCTGTCGTTGCAAGCTATGCATTTGCCACTCCAGTCATTTTTATAGCTTGACAAATTGCCAATGTGCAGAAGGCATGATCAAATGTTTCTGCCAACTGAACATGTCATGTCGTTCCCATCTAAAGCAAGGATTACTCTCTAATTTGTCGAGGCTCTTTAAATCTAATGTGTAGGTAGGAACAGCAGATGCTGGCTTAAACCGAAGATAGGCACGCAATGCTGGAGGAACTCAGTGGGACCGGCTGCATCTCTAGAGAAGGAATGGGTGATGTTTCGACTGAGCCTGAAGAAAGGTCACGACCTGAAACATTCCTTCTCTCCAGAGATGCTGCCTGTCCTGTTGAGTTCTTCCACTATCTTCCCTTTAAATCCAAGCTGAATTACTTGCATCACTGCATATCTCTCCTTTAATCAAATGTATCTAGGCTTGAGGCAAAGGAACGCTAGTTCTTTGTAAATTCAAGTCAACCAACATCAATGTCCTTATTTCCTTGCAGCAGTGAACAGGACCATCAAGTCTGTGCTGGCTCACAGCAATCCTTTTCGCTGTAACCTATTCTTCCACTGTTCCATCAACTCTTCCCTATAGATTCTGCCACTCGTGTATACAGTAAAGTCAATTTGCAACCGAGTAACTTACCAACGTGCATGCCTTTGACATGTGGGAGGAATCTGGAAGACCAGATAGAACTCCGTGTCGTCATGGAGAATGTACAATCTCTACACGTATAGCACCAGCAATAAGGCTTGACTTCTGCTTGTTGGACCAGTGAGGCGACGGCACGACTAACTACATCAGTGCCATCCCTCTCGTGGCTAATGTCCCGAGCATTGGGGCCCAGGTTCACTCCCTTGGCAACCTTGCTCTTAAGCCATGGCTCTTTGTTCTGAACTCTGTCACCAGGTGGACTGAGGAAAATGTTCAAGGCTGTGCTCAGAGCCTCAAAGGAATATTGCCCCTGTGGGAGATTGCTGGCTCATCACTTAAAGTGGAGAAGGAGCCTTCAGAATATAACATATCTTAAACCAGTGCATCAGAAGTGCACAAATGCCATGTGAGTGGCAGAAGGATGCATCACCCCTCGAGCTGTATTCACTTGCCTTGTCGGACACTTCCTGCCCTTCTGTGGAATTTGCAGTTTTTATATTTGCCGCCTCAATTGCCTCCGACGCTACAAAATCCATTGAGGTTGATCATCCTTGATTGCAAAAATCCCTATAATCTTGTATTAGCTTCAAGGTCTGAAGGATGGCTGTTAAGACCAAATGCTGCATTCTTCCACCCCTTGCCACCCTCCAGCTTAATTATATTGGTTCATTGTCTCTTGTGTCGAGCAGTGGCGTTAAGGGTTATTTGCCCAGCTGTAAAATCTCAGGAGCTCAATGACCCAAACCAATTCTTCCTTTGACTTGTAGTTAACATGTATATAAAGACATCCAGATTTCTTTCACACACATGCCTTTGCCTTCACTTGGCTATTATTTTGCACCTGTCAGTAATCGAACTATCTTTTTTTTAAAAGAAGGAACTGCAGATGCTGGAGAATCGAGGGTTACACAAAAAGCTGGAGAAGCTCAGCGGATGCAGCAGCATCTAAGGAGCGAAGGAGATAGGCGACGTTTCGGGTCGTGACCCTTGTCTGAAGAAGGGTCTCGACCCGAAACGTCGCCTATCTCCTTCGCTCCTTAGATGCTGCTGCACCCGCTGAGTTTCTCCAGCTTTTTGTGTAACCCCCTATCTTTTTTTTAAGTTGCTGCATTGTTTTGTTGAATGTCTGTCGGACTGTCCCATTGCTGCAATTTGTTGAGTGAGATTTTGTGCGCTTCAGAATTAAATCCGTTCTCCCTTCCAGGCAGGTCTGGTTTGTTCCACTATGTAGCTTCGCAAGCACAGTTCAGGGACAAGCATTGTGTGGGCTTTTAATCTAATCGTGCGAAGTAACTTCAAGGTGGATTGTAGTAAACAGAGTAGCCCTGACTTCCCTGCTCCTCCTTGAGACATTTCAAAAATGTTAGTCGACCACAAACTGCCTAGTACCTCACACGGGTCAATCTCGTTATAAGTGATACAGGGCAGCACTGTGGCGGAGCTGGTCGAGGCACTGCCTCAGTGTCAGATCCAGATTTGATCCTGACCTCTGGTGCTGTATGTGTTGAGTTTATGTGTTTTCCCTATGACCTCCCACATCCCAGACATTCAGGTTTGTACATAAATTCCCCCGGTATTGGATACCAGGTGCATGGATAAGACGGGTTTGGAAGGATATGGGTCAAACGCAGACAAGTGGGACTAGTTAGATGGGACATGTTAGCTGGTGTTAAAGAAGGAACTGCAGATGCTGGAAAATCGAGGGTACACAAAAGGCTGGAGAAACTCAGTGGGTGCAGCAGCATCTAAGGAGCAAAGGAGATGGGCAACGTTTCGGGCCGAAACCCTTCTTCAGACTGATGGGAGGTGGGGGGGGGAGGCGGGGAGAAGAAAGGAAAAAGGGGGGGGGAGAAGTGGGAAGGGGAGGAGACAGCAAGGGTTAACAGAATTGAGAAAATCCAATGTTCAAGCCCAGAGGATGCAGACTCCCCAAGCTCCTCCAATTTGCGGTGTTGCTCACTCTGGCCGTGGAGGAGGCCCAGGACAGAGGTCGGATACGGAATGAGAGGGGGAGTTGAAGTGCTGAGCCACCGGGGGGTCGGGTTGGTTACTGCGGACCGAGCGGGGGTGTTCGGCGAAACGATCGCTCAGCCTCCGCTTGGTCTCACCGATTAGCCGGTGTTGGGCAGATGGGCCTTTTTCTATGCTGTATGACTAAATTACACCTACTGTGTAGGAAGTGAATGCTATCGTGAAATACCATTGAACTAGTATAACTGGTTGACTGGTGATCGATGCCAAAGGGTATTTTTCAATCAATTAGTTTTGACAACAGTTCAGTGGCTTCCTGGTCACCATTACTGATGCCAACTTTTAAATCCCATATTTACTTCATTATTAAATTTCAAATTTCTCCTCTGCCCTGGTTGGATTTGAACTTTTTTCCAGATCAGTCTTCTGTTTGCTTAGTTGCTACGCTACTATATCCGCGTGAGAGGAGTTAACTTTGTACCGAATGCCTCTTGCACCTGGGTGTGTGGGATTTGCCGAGCTCTGTTCGTGCCCCACAGCTGGTGGAACTGTACTAATTGAGAAAGCAAAGCTGGAACGTGCCATTCTATGAAACTTTCTGTTTTGTCTTCATCCAAAAAAAAAAATCAACTGGGAGTAGAGAACTATTGCAGCCTGTTGTATCGCAGACAAATGTGACATTGAACAATGCTGCAGTGAAATGAGATCAGTGATCAGCTAATCTGGTTTGAATGAACGTTGAGGGACACAAAGTGCTGGAGCAACTCAGCGGGTCAGGCAGCATCTCTGGAGAAAAGGAACATTGTGTTCAGGAATCCTATTCTTTGATAATATGGGAATTTATCTCTAATCTGAACCAGTAAATATGAACCTTTGATTTGTCTCGTGAAGACAACTCATTAGACGGGGAAACATTATCTGGTTGCATGCTTTGAGTTTGAAGAGGCTGAAGCCGCGTCTTAATTCTAACGCTCCTTTCTGTGTTTGGCACCAGTGTTTGCCTGTTGGTGGGGGAGGGGCACGATATTTGCATTTTTGAAGAAAGAACCTTGTATGTGCCGGCTCTTTTCAGTAAGCAGGTTTTACTGTGGTTTTAGTTTTGAGCTGAGTGGAGTAAAAATGAAACTTGTGTTCAACCTGTGTGTGTGCAGCTGTGCTCATTTGGGTATTGTTCGAGGTGTCTCTGTAATGCTGACAGCTGCGGTTTGAATGCCAATAGGCTCCTTTCACACGGAGAGTGGTGGTGGGGTCCTTGGATGGTGTCGCCGGGCTGCATGTTGAGGCGCTGGCACTGCCGTCTCCACATCTTGCAGCGGGCGGGTTTGTGGTGACAGATGGCTGTGAGACTGAAGCAAGCAAGCAAAGCATGCAGGCCCCTGCAAACATTAAACCAACTCGTGACCTTTTGCAGATCTGTTTCTCACACTTTTGGTTGGGGTAATTTTGCAGTTAATATCTGTAGTCTGTTGACAAGTTAGGCTGGTGCTGCTTTAGGAAAAAAAATAACAGTGCAGGGGTATACAGAACGAGCTGCCAGAGCACATAGTTGAGGCAAGTATTATCACAACGTTTAAGACTCATTTAGACAGTAAAGGGCCTGTCCCACTTGCGTGTCCCTGGCACGCAAATTACGTGACCTCTTGGTCCCGTTGAGCTGCGATGGTCCCGCGCGACTTCATACGACCGCACAGCCGTCTGGAGCGCGTGATGTCATTTGAAGATTGACACAAATGCCGGAGTAACTCAGCAGGACCGGCAGCATCTCTGGAGAGAAGTGGTGGGTGATGTTTTGTGTCGAAACTCTTCTTCAGTCTGAAAGAAGGGTCTCGACCCGAAACTTCACCCATTCCTTCTCTCCAGAGATGCCGCCGGTCCCGCTGAGTTACTCCAGCATTTTGTGTCCATCTTCAGTTTTCTTGGCCCCGCTCTGGGAGTAGAAGTGGGGGCGGATCCGAAACGCAACGGCCGTGAGCCCCAGGCCGAGTTTGACGATCGTTTGCCTGCTTCTGCTGCTGTTAGAGGTGAGACGTTGCGCTGTGCCAGGGTCTTCGGCCTGTCCCACTTTGGCCATCAGTTACGCGACATGCCGTTGGCGGCGCGAAGATGTCGTTTGCTACAAAAATTCCGGAGCCCCGCGCGATGTTGCGCACAACTACATGCCCCTCCATGCTTCTCAGTGGGACCGACCCCGCGCGGCCATACGATGCCCGTGTGCCTCAACGCGACCGTGAGGTCGTGTAATTTACATGCCAAGGACACGCAAGTGGGACAGGCCCTTTACCGGGGGTAGGATATGTTTGCGGAGATGTGGACCCAATGCAGGCAGGATAAGTGTAGATGGGGCATGTTGGTGTAGGCAAGTTGAGCCGAAGGGACTGTTTCGTGTCTCTGTAGTCCAGTTAACTATGGGAGACGGTGGGTTTACAGTAGATGTCGGTCGATAGTCTGTCCTCTGTGATGGAAACAGATCAAGAAAGGGGAGAGAGGTGTTGGGGTATTTCTCTCCCTGGTTTCATGATCTGAGGATGTCCTAACCCTCTCATTCATTGCGACATTGCAATTTAACCCCTTGCGTTCATGACCGCTCCAAGCCGACTAACCCGTACTATTCCATCTCTATCACCAGTCCATGACTTGCCTTTTGATTCTTTGCACCACGCCTGCAATGAGGGGTCAATGTTACAGATGTGATTTAAACAACCAGTAGGTGTTTGGGATGTGGGAGGAAATTGGGGCACTTGGTACCATGAGGCCTTTAACACGCAGTTGCGAATCATTATATCCAACACTTCACACTGGCTACAGTATCTTCTCTGTATAGAATGCTCTGTAGTTACTCCTAACTTATGAAAAAGCCTTTCAACCCATGAGCTTGACAACCCCAAAGGGAAAGAGCGTTTGGCCATTTCCATCTTCAAATTCCCCTCCAACTTGCATGCATTTGTCTTTGAAGTATATTGCTGTTCCTGCATCACTGCTGGGTTTAAATCCTGGCATCTCCTACATATGTCTGCGATGCAAAAGTGAAAACCTTGATCCGTTTAATTTGGATGGCATGGTGGCGCAGCAGTAGAGTTGCTGCACTACGGATGTCGAACCCGATGGCATCACCCTGCTGCAGACTTCTGCTGCAAGAGGTTCCAGACCCGGGTTCGATCCTGACTATGACTGCAGTCTGTATAGAGTTTGTGCGTGGGTTTTCTCAGGGAAGCTCGGGTTTCCTCCCACACTCCAAGGACATATGGGTTTGTAGGTTAATTGGCTTTGGTATAATTGTAAATTGTCCCTAATGTGTGTAGGATAGCATTAGCATGTGATCACTGGACAGGGTGGACTCGGTGGGGCGAATGGCCCGTTTCCGCGCTGTACCTCTAAACTAAACAATTATGGGAGTCTCTTTGTGAAGGGGACAGTTCCCTGAATAAGGGGAAACCTGCTGCTTTTTGAGCCAAAGCTAATATAATTGCATCAGAGTTGTACTGGTACACTTGCTGCGAAGGCTGTCTTGTTTCAGTCCTATTTAGAAGATTCCTACTCCCAGCTTCTGTTTACAAATTCTGCGGCTTCACGGCGAGCCCAATTATGTTGTTGCAATCTTTTAAATTACATTTTATTTGTCAGTTTAAAGCTCATTATTTTGTTTGTCAGTTTAAAGCTCATTATTTTGTTAAGTCCACTGGCAGAAATTGTGTGCATGTTTAATTTAGAGTGGGAGCGGGGCATTTGGCCCACCGAGTCCACGCCAATCAATGATCACCACGCACTAACACTCCAATTTTACCATGCCAATTAACCTTCAAGCCTGTACACCTTTGGAGTGCGGGGGGGGACCGGAGCAGCGAACTCGTGCAGTTCACGAATAATGTACAAACTCTGGACTGAGAGCATGCGTGAACAGGATCCTACTCTGGTTTCTGGCGCTGTAAGGCAGCTACTCTGCTGCTGCGCCACCGTGCAGCCCAAATGTACACAGAAATGTAGCTCCAGTCTAGCTTGGGTGACGGTCCAGGCACAGCTTGTAGATGTGTGACATTGGCTTCAGTTTGCACGCTGTTCCTGAAGTAGTCTTGACTGCATTGTTCACAGGTGGTGGAGAGAGCTGTAAAGAGCTAAACGTGGTGCCAACATTATTCACAATGCTTCTAGAATCGTTTCTGCACTAACGCTGCATTATTAATGCGTAATACAGTAATTAAGCAAGGTCTGTGAACTCTGAAGGATTAGGGTCTGCGCGGATAATCCAACTGCAGGGTAATGAGGTGTCAAACTAATAACACTAAATATTAATGTCATTTGTTCACTGGAAGGGAGCAGGATGAGTGAGGTGCAGCAGCTCAGTGTCTCACTCCACTGAATCATGCACTTGGAGTGTGTGGTCTACAATAGCATAACTTCTGCAATGTGAGGGAAGGGAAAGTGCTGTAGCAGCAGCTATTGATCGCAGTATCTGCAACCCGGCAACTTTCCACTGGGACAGCTGCAGCTGCAATCTATATGCTCCTAAAACAAAGTACGTAGGTTTTGAATGGCCATTTCTCTCGGGCATTAACTGGCCCAGTTGGGGGGGGGGGGAAGAGAAGAGAGACACACTCTCCTAACAGTCATTTGCTATAAGAAAATATCTACAGAAACAAAAGTCACAACTTGGGTCATTGAATATCTCATAGACTACAACCATCCACTCTTTGAAGCCTGGATTGCCACAGGTCTGCCTCAACTTTTAATGATAAGTATGTCATGAGCAGCACCTTTATTATTGCCTTGTAAATGAAGGATTCCAATAGCTGAGGGAGTATGGTGGCACAGCAGTAGAGTAGCTGCTCTGCTGTGCCAGAGACCCCAGTATGATCCTGGTGTTGTATGTAGAGTTTGTACGTTCTCCCTGTGCCCACATGTTTCCCCCAGGTGCTCTGGTTTCATCCCTCTCCCCAAAGACGTACAGGCTTGTAGGTTGCTTGACTTTGGTAACAATTGTAAATTGTCCCTAGTGTGTAGGATAGTGCTAGTGTATGGGGGTCGCTGGTCAGCAAGGACTCTGTGGACCTAGGGTCTGTTTCTGCACTTTATCTCTAAACTAAAAATGCTCTGTGTAAAGGGTTGATTTGGGCATTCTGGTCTCAGTAGTTTCAATTGGGTTGTTTTTTAAACTAGATGCTGTTACTAATTCAGAAATGTTTGCTAACCAGACATGCACTTCATGTTTTGGATTCACTATACAGTTGGTAAATCTCAAACGAGAGCATGTCTTTCATTCTTGGTTATTTGCTCCATTTGTAAGGTATTTACAAGAAAATGTTTGCATTTGGAATATAATGGCACCTGGGTTGAGCTGGCCACGTGTTTACTTTGTACAAGGTTACAGCCATAAGGGAGAAAAGATTGTTCACCAACAGTAACTCTGCAACTAACTGTGCCTGAATATGCAGACGGATACTGCACTAAATGTTTTTTGGACAACTAATAAAACTGTCGGTGATGGACTCTGGAAACCAAAACAGAAATGCTTAAAGAACTCGGCCAATCGAGCAGCATTTATGCAAAGGGAAACCAGACAATGTTTCGGGTCAGCATCCCTTAAGTTCTAGGAACAGAATTGGCCCATCAAGTCTGCTCTCCGGTTCAATCATGGCTGATCTATCTTTCCCTCTCAACCATGTTCTCCTGGCTTCTCCCCTTGTTCTAAAGTAACTAAATGTTCTTGGAAATTTTGGTAGGCTACCCGAGAAGGTTTGTCATTTTTTAAATTGGTGTGTATTCAAAATCTTACTGTTATGTAAAGTCTGTGGTTTTGAAGAGTGTGTAATGTAACCATGGTGGGTATGTTTCTGTTTCACCAGAACACAAAGTTATCATCGTTGGGCTGGACAATGCAGGGAAGACCACCATCCTTTATCAGTTGTGAGTACATTTCTACACTTTCTCTGCGTACCCATTTTAGTATCTGTGCTCTGAATTGGGGTATTGTTTCATTTATTGTCACGTGAAAAGCTTTGTTGCGTGCGAACCAGTCGGCAGAAAGACAATACATGATTACAATCGATCCATTTACAGTGAATAGATACATGATAAGGAAATAAAGTCTAGTGCAAGGTAAACCCAGCAAAGTCCTATCAAGGGTCATCAAAGAGGTAGATAGTAGTTCAGGACTGCTCTCTGGTTGGAGTAGGATGATTAGGTTGTCTGATAACAGCTGGGAAGAAACTGTCTTCAAATCTGGTGTTGTGCATTTTCACACTTTTTCACTACTCCACTGAAGGGAGAAGAGGGAGCGGCCAGGGTGTGACTTGTCCTTGATTATGCTGCGGGCCTTGCAGAGTCAGCACGAAGAATAAATGGAGTCAATAGAGCGGAGGTTGGTTTGTGTGATGGTCTGGGCAGCGTCCACAATTTGCTGCAATTTCTGGCAGTCTTGGATGGAGTCGTTCCCAAACCAAGCTGTGATGTATCCTGATAAAATGTTTTCTATGGTGCATCTGTAGAAGGTGGTGAGAGTTGTAGGGCGCCTGCCAAACCTCCTAAGGACCTAGAGGCTTAGGTGTGCTTTATTGGTCGTTGCTTCAATATGGGTGGTCAAGGAGAAGTTGTTGGTGACATTGACACCTAGGAATTTGAAATCTACTTTGGCACCGTCAATGCAAACTGGGGTATGTGTACTGCTTTGCTTCCTGAAGTTGATCACTATCTCCTTTGTCTTGTTGACGTTGAGAGAAAGGTTGTTGTATTGACACCAGGACATGACCTTCTCAATCCCCTTCCTGTATTCTGTCTCTTCATTATTTGATACCCGGCCCACAATGGTGGTGTCATCTTAGAATTTGAACTGCGAATTGTTAATTATCTCAAATTCTGATGATAAATCTTCTGGGTCCAAATTTTATGCACTTATAAACTTGTTAAAGTATATTTTTGCTAGACAGTCTGTTAATGGTATATGTGTAGTCTCGCAAAGCATTCGAGCAGCATGCATTCAGTGCCAGAACTTGTGGCTCTGAAGTTCTTTTAGTTTGCAAACTTGCCCTACTGCCTCTGGCAATGAGTTGCGGATATCAACCGCACTCTGTAAACACAAATTCCCCTCGTATCTCCTATTAACCTCTTCTCACCTTAACTCTGTGCCCTTTTAATTTGGTGAAGAATTAAGTGACTATGCTTATAATTTTAAGCCTATGGTGTCACCTCTCAACCTCTCATAGCTATGTTCTTGTGAAAAATGGCTATCAATTAATGTCTGTTCCAAATGGCCCCATAACTGATGGCATTCTAAGGCACATCAGAGCATTGAGAGTTAATTGCATTCCTTTCAGTCAGAGGCCACGTTAGCCTGCTGGGTAAGTATGACACGTTTCCTTCTGTAAATACCTTAAGACAGAATAGGGTTTTGCCATAATCTGATAAATCTATGGTCGCCCTTACTGATACTAGATGGGTGTCGGAGCTAGCGTGTGTGTGTGGTGCACTGTCTTCCTAGCTGACGCCATAATACTTTCAATTGGAATCTGCAAAATAACCCGGGTGTCATGGTAACTGATGATGTATTTAAATTTATCACATGTTACTATCAGTCAAAGGTCAGAGGACACGTGTCGCGAGGGTGTAAATGAATGATGGACAAATGAAACCAAACGTTTGTGTTCAGTTTCCCCGAAGTGTGTGTATTACATTTGGTTCCAGGCGAGAATCTGACACCAGGTACTCAGAAGTTGAAATAAAACCCTGAAAACATTAGTGTTCAGCACATTAGGCAGCTCTGTGCAGAGAAACAGTCTAAGTATCCGGTTGATCACCTCTCTCCAGAGCATGTTGTCTTGAACCTTTATTTTCTCCACCGATACTGTGGCATGAATATTTCTGTATTTTATTCCATCGCAGGGTAAATATGTGCAAGGTAATTCTTAGGAGCCGGTGATTTTGGTCCTTCATCCGTTAGTTTATAGTCTCATTGCAGTTTAGAGCATCACTGGCTTGGAGCCACATAGCACACAAACAGGCCCAACTCCTTCATGCCCGCCAAATGCCCAGTTCTATTTGACCCATGTCGGGGGTTATGGGGAGAAGGCAGGAGAATGGGGTTAGGAGGGAGAGATAGATCAGCCATGATTGATGGGCCGAATGGCCTAATTCTAACACTTATGGCCTTATGATGTCCCTTTAAATCTTTTCTATCCATGTACCTGTCCAAATGTCTTTTAAATGTTATAGCATGTCCCTTAAACCTATCGCCCTGTGTGAAATGTGACTTATTACATTGCTTAGGATGTTGCATAAAATTTGCATTATACGTACAAGATCAAATGAGTGATCTAGTTGTAGTATTTTGAATGAAAAATGTGAATAAACACAAACGCTTGACCTTAAAACTAGTTGTGTGCCAGAGGGTACAACATGTCCAAGTGCTCTATCAAGTTGCTGTTATAGGCAAATTTCACATGGGTATCCAATAGATCGTCTGCATTATGTAGAAACCTCAAGAACGCTATTCCCATGAATAACTGCATGCACCTTTTTCCCTGCTAGGTTACCTGATCATACTGTTTTGTATTTATTATCTCCCCTGACCCCACCCGTTCCTTGTCCGATCAACCAGGAGGCTAGAGTAAGGATGGTTAGTTAGGACCTTGCCTCTGCCTGTTTCTATACGACGGAGGAAGTGGATTATTTTAATTACTATTTTAAGTGTGATGTTTATTTGCTGCTGAGGAGAAATGCTGCCATAAATGTCTGTTTGTTGAGTAAAGAACAATTCTGGAGCAGCCCTGACATTCACTTTATATTATTTTTGCACAAGTTAGTGCCAGACAACCAGTTTGTGATTCTTTGCTGTAGAACTACAATTCCCTCTGCCGAATGCAATGCAGCCTCCAGCGTGTAAATAACTGAATTGAAGTCTCCCAAGTTTTCCACTTGGGTTGCAATGGATGGCTTCAGTCTACAACCTAATTGTCCGCTTGATTCCCTCAGCCTGATGAATGAGGTGGTCCACACATCGCCCACAATCGGCAGCAACGTGGAAGAAATAGTTGTAAAGAACACTCATTTCTTAATGTGGGATATTGGTGGTCAGGACATGCTGCGTTCAATGTGGAGCACGTATTACACAAACACAGAGGTACGTGAACTCTTTGGACATGGTCATACGTCTGGTGGTTATGTTGAATTCTGTAACTTTGTGTGGTGGCCATGTTGAAATCCCGCTGTGCATGAGGAATGAAAGCTTACAGATGCGAGGGACTGCGGATGCAGGAATAACTGGCGGCTTAGGCAGCATCTGTGGAGGAAATGGACAGGTGACGCTTTGGGTTGGGGGCCCTTCACACTAATTGTAGTACAAGTATTACAGGTAAAGGGTGTTGGGTTGGTAGATGGTACAGTAAGAGATGGAGGAGAGGAAAGAGTGTTGGATTGGAGGCCATATTGATTAACCAAAATCTTACTGGTTGCACCGAGTAAATTTACACTAAAGGAGTGATCTAATTGTGGTATTTTGATTGAATGATTTGAGTAAATCGAGAAGCTTGGCCTTAAAACTAGTTGTGTGCAAGAGCACAGCATGTGACTAGTCTGTCCTAGTGCTCTTTAATTACTGTTATAGGCAAATTACACATTTCATAACTATCCAGTAGATCATCTGTATTATGTAGAAACCTTGCTCACGATGCCCATGCTGCTGAATAACTGCATGCGCCTTTTTCCCTGCTAGGTAACCTGATCATTCTGCTATCTTGTATTCATTATCTCCCCTGACCCCACCCTTTCCTCAGCTGCCCAGGAAGATAGGGTGTGATTTTATTTTTTATTTTTTTTGGGGGGGGGGGGGGGGGTCCTTGGCACTTTTTTTCTGTACTATAGAGGAACTGAACTTCACGGTGCATACGTTAGTTTGCAATGGCACCTCTGACAATAAGTGTGCAGCAGAGTGTGCTGGTAACAAATTCATATAAAGGAGTTGCGGAGGGTGGTGAAAGTGTGGAATTTATTCTCTGACGGCTGTAGAAGGCAAGTCATTGGGTATTTTTAAGGTGCTGATTGACAGATTCTTGATTAGTAAGGGTCAGGGTTTATGGGGGGGAAAGGCAGGAGAATGGGGTTGAGAGGGAAAGATCGATCAGCTGTGACTGAGTAGCAAAATGGCTTAATTCTGCTCCAAGAACTCATGAACATATGGTACTTTTATGTGGAAACGTTTAGACGATGCTTTGACCTGCAGAGATGTACTTCTGATCTAAAAATTTCACCGCATGAATACCAAAGCATGTAGGTTTTACTTACAAAAAGGTGGTGCACCTTGTCATGTTTTTTTGTAAGTAAAACCTACCTGCTTTGGTATTCAGTCGGTGAACTACTTGGATCAGAAGTACATCAGGCACTTTAGGTTCATTTCGAGATACAGCTTCGAAACGGGCCTCGAGGGTCCGTGCCGACCTGTGATCACCCGGACACTAGTTCTGTCCTACACTCTGGGGAAAACCTTTTACTGAAGCCAATTGGCCTATAAACTCACATTTCTTTGGAATGTGAAGGGAAAACCGGAGAACGTACAAACTCTGTGCAGAAGCATCCGTAGTCGGGGTCGGAGCTGGGTGTCCGGCATTGTAAGGCAGCAACTTTACCACTACGCCACTGTTGTTTTATTGGGAATTGGTATAAACAGTCTTGATATTATCCACTGCTTCTCTTGTAACTGGGTGCACAGGTAGCCCAGGTATCCCCAAAGTACATCAAACATGTTGCTTTTAAAGAGTAAAATACACCCCATCCTCTTGACATGACCAGTATCATGTTGGTGAAACTCAGCAGGACAGGCAGCATCTCTAGAGGGAAAGAATGGGTGATGTTTCGGGTCGAGACCCTTCAGACCCGAAACGTGAGTCTAAAGGGCCTGTCCCACTTGCGCGATTTTTTTTTTTCCCGGCTATTTGCCATACATACAGGCGTCGTTTCAAGAGAGCTAGACAGAGCTCTTAAAGATAGCGGAGTCGGGGGATATGGGGAGAAGGCAGGAACTGATATTTGGCGGGGTGAAGCCTGTATGGCCGTGTGTAGTCTCCCAAAGAATCGTACCTTTTTCTGGTCGCCACTGGATTTTCAACATGTTGAAACGTTTCAGCGACCTGCTTGCGAGTATGACGGGTGCCGGCGTAAGTGGGACAGGCCATTGAAGAAGGGTACCTACCCAAAGCGTCACCCATTCCTTCCTTCCAGAGATGCTGCCTGTCCTGCTGAGTTACTCCAGCTTTTTGTTTCCATGGTCAATTTAAACCCGCATCTGCAGTTCCTTTCTACTCATATTGGTGAATCCACTTTGCCCTCTATCTAGGGGAAATGCTTATTTTGGCTCTGCAGATTCATGAGCTGGCTTCTGGTCTCTGAACTGCTGTGTCCCATTGGCAGAAATGTGCATAGAGTAGTCAAAATTACAATAGTTTGTCACTACATAGAAATGTACTGTGAAATGCTTTGTTTTGCAGACAATACATTGAAATCACACTATGCATAAGCACAACAGTTGTACCGTAAATGAAATAGTAGATTTTTTGAGGCTGTACAATGTTGCCATGTTTCCATCGCTATGTGCTGCCTGTCACGTGTTAAATTCTTTAAAAAATATATCAAATCTTGTCTCCACCACTAGGAAAAGAGAGCTCTTGGGGATTAAACCCAAATCTGTTTAGTTCCATCAAGGTGATTTAATCAGCGGGCCAGGCAGCATCTCTGGAGAGAAAGAATGGGTGACGTTTGGGGTCGAGACCCAGTAGTCTGAAGAAGGGTCTCTGCCCGAAACGTCACCCATTCCTTCTCACCAGAGATGCTGTCTGTCCCGCTGGATTACTCCAGCATTTTGTGTCTATCTTGGGTGTAAACCAGCATCTGCAATTCCTTACGTAGACAAAAGTGCTGGAGAAACTCAGCGGGTGCAGCAGCATCTATGGAGCGAAGGAAATAGGCAACGTTTCGGACCCGAAACGTTGCCTATTTCCTTCGCTCCATAGATGCTGCTGCACCTGCTGAGTTTCTCCAGCACTTTTGCCTACCTTCGATATTCCAGCATCTGCAGTTCCTTCCTACCCACAGTGAATTAATCACGAGAATAATGTTGTCCTTGCAGCAGCAGTTTATGGGTTAGTCACAGCAGTGAGCCAGTTCCCCTCTGGTGATGTGCAAACACTGCCAGTGCGCTGAGTCTGCTCAATTACTCCCTAACCCAACCTGAGAAGTTTAAAATATGAAAGTATCTGCAAAATTGTTTTTATTTCAAATATTTTCATCTGGTCGGACTAATACTGCAAATATTTTCCACACCGGCTATTTTCATTACTTGAAATCGAAGTTAGCAAAATGAAAGTCATCAAGTTTCTATCTTGGGGCATGGACCAAAAAACACACGTGGGCCTTGCAACACTGGGTCTGTCAAGTGTGCACGAGATAGACACAATAGACAATAGGTGTAGGCCATTCGGCCCTTCGATCCAGCACCGCCGTTCAATGTGATCATTGCTGATCATCTCCAATCAGTACCCCGTTCCTGCCTTCTCCCCATATCCCCTGACTCTGCTATTTTTAAGAGCCCTATCTAGCTCTCTCTTGAAAGCATCCAGAGAACCTGCCTCCACCGCCCTCTGAGGCAGAGAATTCCACAGACTCGCCACTCTCTGTGAGAAAGTGTTTCCTTGTCTCCGTTCTAAATGGCTTGCTCCTTATTCTTAAACTGTGGCCCCTGGTTCTGGACTCCCCCCCCCCCCCCCACCCAACATCGGGAACATGTTTGGGGGAGTCCAGACTTCAGTGTTATTTGGTCAACTATTCATTTTTTAACAAATTTATTTTACCCATATTTTAGTCCTGGACTTGTACAGTGTATGAAGCCACGTGAAAGAGCAGCTAATCTGTTGCATATCAGTCGTGCTGCTGCAAGTAGGAATGTCATTGTTTTGGGCATATAACGAAAAAATGCTCACAACCTTTGAATAATCGCTGCCTTGCCCTTCCCCAAGAGCTTTGCCTATTTTTGTCCTTTATGACGGCTATTCGGATAATGGAAATTTGTTTTTATAGATTTTGTGATTCACGGCACTAATTTGAGGTACCAAAAAATTCCCCATCAGAATTTGTGGAAAAAATAAATATGACACTTTGTTTTATTTAGGGTTTCTTGAAGAAAATTAATTTGCGGGCCAATTGCCTTTTAGAAACCGCTTTTGAATCTTTCAGAGCTTTCCAGAAACTAATCTTATCTGAATGAGAGCAGCACCTCTCCCTACTGGCTCTTTCAAAAACTTCAGATCTATTCCTCTGGTCTCTTGCTTTCTTTAGTGAATGCAATTCACTCCTAACATGCAAACACTTTTCTTTTTTTTTTTAAATAACCTGAAGATGGTGTTAATGGGTTGCAGTTCCGATGAACTCTTCATTGTGGCTGTTTGGGTAATGGGAATTTGACTTGACATTTTTTTAAAAAATTGCGACACAAATTTGAGAAACGGAAAAAAAATTCTGATTGAATTTGTGGAAAAAGTAAATACAATTGTACAGTTCCGACCTAAAATGTCGCCTGTACATTTTCGCCAGACATTCTTGCCTGACCTGCTGAGTTGCTCCAGCACTTTGTGTCTATCTTCGGTATAAACCAGCACCTGCAGTTCCCTCCTATACAATTCTTTTTACTAGGGTCTCTTAACGGAAATAAGAATCTGTATGCCATTGACTTCTCTAATGTTTCTGGTTTTGTGCAGTAAAATATTTCTGAGAAGCCAACAGCTATATTTTACACCACAACGGTATGAACATTGACTTCTCCAATTTCAGGTAGTCCTTGCTTTAGAAACATAGAAACATAGAAAATAGGTGCAGGAGGAGGCCATTCGGACCTTCGAGCCAGCACAGCCATTCACTGTGATCATGGCTGATTGTCCCCTATCAATAACCCTTGCCTGCCTTCTCCCCATATCCCTTGACTCCACTAGCACCTAGAGCTCCATCTACCTCAATACCCTCTTTCTCCCTCCTTCCCCTCCCCTTCCCAGCTCTCCCACAGCCTACTGTCTCTGCCTATCCCTTTCTTCTTCCTGACCCCTACCAACCCCCACATCAGGTCTTATCCCAAAACGTCACCTATTCCTTCCCTCCATAGATGCTGCCTCACCCGCTGAGTTTCTCCAGCAATTTTGTCTACTGTTGATTTTTCCAGCATATGCAGTTCTTTCTTAACCAACAGCAATAGTGATCAGTCAGACTAGTTCTGATTGTGCATTTGTACAAACCTCCCCTCTGAATAAGCTGGCAATGTTTGATGTTTGCTGGCGCTGTTCTTGCACTCTAGTGTTTGCACAGCAATCAAATCTGTTGGTTAGCGTTCATGAAGCTGCCAGGTTCTGTTTAAGGTTGGAAACTTAACTGATGGCATCTGTTGGTCTTCTCATTAGCTCAGTAAAGGGCCTGTCCCACTTGGCCGTCACTTACACGACAGGCAGGTAGTGACAGTCGAGCGCGTCATCATACGTCCGCACAGCCGTCTGGGGTGCGTGACGTCATTTGAATACCCAGTTTATGACATTTCCCCAGTTTATGATATTGCGATTTTCTAAAATGTTCCAGTTTCTTGAGGTATGCTAGCAATTGGAAAAACTGCTGATGTAATGCCCCTATTCAAAAAAAGAGGTGAATGAAAAGTAGCAAATTAATCTGTGGGAAGGAATTGCAGATGCTGGTTTAAATTGAAGATCGACACAAAATGCAGGAGTAACTCAGCGGGACCGGCAGCATCTCTGGAGAGAAGGGATGGATGATGTTTCGGTGAAGAAGGGTCGCGACCCGAAACATCACCCTGTCCCACTTGGTCGCCATTTACACGACAGGTCGGTGGCACACGTAGATTACGTGCAGCACGAAATCCTGGTGCGTGCGAGATACCGCACGCAACTCCACACTCCTCCGTGCACCCGTCCTGCGCTACCCACACGCTGCCAGGTCGTACAAATGGCAGTCAAGTGGGACAGGCCCTTAACCCCACACCAGAAACCGTATAACAAGTATACCTGGGAGGGATAGTTTAGAGATCCTTTGGTCCACTGAGTCCGCGTCAACCAGTGATCCCTGCACACTAATACTATCCTACACGCTATGGACAATTTACAATCTTTATTGAAGCCAATTAACCTAAAAACCTGTATGTTTTTGGGTGTCTGAGGAAACCAGAGCTCTGGGAGAAAACCCACACGGTGACGAGAAGAATGTACAATGAATGATACTTTGTCACATTTGACTAGTGACAGTGATATAAACTCCTCACACAACACTGTATAGCACAGTATAGTCAGGATTGGACCCGGGTCTGGCGCTGTAAGGCAGCAACTCTACCACTGAGCCACTGGTCTTGGGAGTTTGGGATCAACAAATGCCGGCTTTTCCAGTGATGACCACATTCCATGAGTGGGGATTTATAAAATGCACAGGACCAGCAGCACATGAAAGGACAGATTGCAGGATGTGAAATGAGAAACCCCGCTCAATCATGGCATTATTTGCCGTTATAAAGAGTATTGGTGTAAATGAATGGGAAGTGTGCATAAAACAGATGTGATTATCATGTGTGTGTTTGGTATTTGCAGTTCGTCATTCTAGTTGTGGACAGCACAGACAGGGAGCGACTCACACTTACGAAAGAGGAACTCTACAAAATGCTGGCACATGAGGTACAATTTGTTTCTTATGTGGGACCATGTAAATTAACAGTGAAATGCAAGAGCAAAGGGGATTTTTTTTTTTAACCAGTAATACATCATTGTTTTCAATCTGCTAAATTGGCTCATCCACTGAATCTCTCATCATCCATTAGTGACCTAATGTCCAGCACACCTCTCGTCGTCCACTGCAAAAACGTTTCAACATTTTTGAACTTGCTGCTAGCAGCATTGTTGCCTTGTCCTGGTCTGCCGTGCTGAAGGCCTTCTGGTCTGGAGCTTGTCTGGTTCCGTGGCCAGCTGCCTATCGGGGGTTTGCCACTAGACTGACAGACGGTGGACTGTTGGGGGGAGCAAACGCCGAACCCGGCCCTGCTCGCCCCCGAAGGCCTGATGTGCCACCAGTGATGACAGTCACTGGGCCATGCGGCAGAGACTGTCGGAGGACCATGAGTGGCTTTGCTGAGGCCTGACAGGCAGCTGGCTGCGGAACTGGGCTTTGTATTTCAACACCCCCCCCCCCCCCCCCCCCAACATTTCCGCTAATCTTTCCCCCTCAACATTCCCATTAATCTTCTCTCGCCCCCCCCCGTAATATTCTGCACCTCGCCTACATGCTGAGCTAATTAACATGGCAAATTAAGCCTACAATGCGTGAACTTTGGCTTGTGGAGGGGATTCGGCACGATCAAAGGGTGAACACAGAGTACATAACACCGTAGGTGGGGGCTGACCTCGGGTTTTGGGTGAACTCGATTTCTTTGAGGAGACGACACTGCTAGCGATTCATCAAATCATTCCCTCATGGTGAGCCGATACAAAGTACTGTACACAAGATCCGACTCAACAGTGAGGCAGCAGCTCTACCTGCTCTGCACCTTGTGCTGTCTCATCGATGTACATGGGGTTGTTTGTTTAATCACGTTCAAGGGGTTTGATTGCTGAGACTGGAATACAATAAGGTGGCACCGTAGAGTTGCTGCCTTGCAGTGCCGGAGACTCGGGTTCGATCCCGACTACGGGTGCTGTCGGTACAGAGTTTGTGCGTTCTCCCCGTGACTAAGTGGGTTTTCTCAGCGACCTTCTGTTTCCTGCCACACTCCAAAAACTTACAGGTTTGTAGGTTAATTGGCTTGGGTTTGTATTCTCTGTATAAGTGTAAATTGTCCCTCCTATAGGACAGTGTTAATATACGGGGATCGCTGGGCAGCGCGGACTCGGTGGCCGCTGTATTTCTAAACTAAACTAAATCTCAAAACCTGATCTGATTTTCCCTATTCTCCATTGTTGTTCTTTATGGTATTACTGTTATTCAAGGCTTATAACACAATCTTGTTCTCACTGGCAGGACCTCAGGAAGGCAGCTGTGTTGGTGTTTGCCAATAAGCAGGACATGATGAACTCGATGTCGGCAGCTGAAATTTCCAGGTTTCTAACTTTAACGTCCATTAAAGATCATCCATGGCACATACAGGCCTGTTGTGCACTCACAGGCGAAGGGTTAGTATTGCAAGTGCCGGACCTTGCCCTAAGGAAGAATGTTTTATTTTTCATTTCAATATGATTGGCTGGACAATTAACGTATTTGAAATCCATAAAATTAGCTTTAATATCTGATCTAGTTCGGGTATGATCCCGAAATAGCACTGCCTATCATTAAAGCATTTAGTCTCTGTACTAGTCAGATTATGCTCGAATCAGATAAAAACACGTTTGTTTAAAAGTGCCTTGTAGATTAAAGTTTAACTTCTCCAAAAGCCCATTTTTAAAACAAGACTGAAATTGCATTCAACTGCCAATTGTTGAGCCGTGCTGGGTTGCAGAGTAATGGTGTTAGCAAATAATGGTTTTGAAAGACTCTCGCATCAATAAGAGATGCTTTGAAAGCAGCCTAGTATATTGATATGGGACTGGCGTCTCTTTTAATCCAGATAACATTACTCGAGTGCACCTGAATTCCCCTTTCCCTGCACATAGTCCCCGACAATGTGTCGCCGAGGCCACTGATCCCGATCCCATCGGGATTTGTCACCTGCCGCCCGCGTTCTGGACTCCGTTCCCACGTCGGGCGCCTGAGGCCGACTTTGCGGACCGGCAATTGTGGCCCCCAAAGGCCGTGGCCTCTGGTCCAGCAAAGTGGATCGTTCGGTGTGGCTCTGGAGCCATGGGTGCTGTGCAATCGGTGGTGGACGTGTACATGATTCTGATGCTGTGAAGATTTATCTGCTACATGTGTACAATGGGCCTGGTAATGTGAAACACTGGAACGGGATCTTCATGTTTGTGCCACGCATGATCCCAAATTAAACTTATCTCCTCTGGCTCTATGTGATCCAGATGCCTCCATTCCTTGCATGTCCATGAGCCTTTCTAAAAATCTCTTGTATACCACTATTTTATCTACATCCACCACCCCTGGCAGTGTGTCCCAGGCACCCACCCTGGTAAAAAACAGCTTTGTGCTGCTCATCTTTAAACTCTGCCCTCGTTCAGTAAAGCCGTGCCCTCTAATCTTTGACATTTCCACCCTGGAAATTAGCTTCTGACTGACTGTTTGGCCTCATAATTTAAATTTATTTATTTATTTATCAGGCCTCCCCTCATCCACTGATGCTTCAGAGGAAATGATCCATGTTGCCCAACCTTTTCTTATTAATACCCTCTAATGGAGCCAGCATTCTGATAAACCTCTTCAGCCCCCTTTCCAAAGCCTCCATGTCCTTGCTGGCATGGGACGACCAGAACGGTGCACAATTCTCCAAATATGGTCTAATCAAAGTTTTATAAAGCTGTTTACAACATGACTTCCTGACTAGTGTAGTCAACGCCCGGATCAATAAAGGCAAGCGTTCCTTCCATATGCTGTTTTTAACCACTCCATCGACTTGTACAGCCACTCTCAGGGAGAATTGGACACAGAGCCCAAGTTTCCTCTGCACGCCAATACCATTAACTGTACACTTTAGGTTGAAAAAGATTTAAGGGGCAGGCAATAAATTGCCTTCCACCCAAATAGATTTTTATTTTCAATTATTGCTTATGGAATATTAATGCGATAGTGGGCTTCAGTTTTAATATTGATCTTTGTGATCTGAGCAATGAATGAATGACCACCCCTATTTTCCCTTGATGGTGGTGAGCCACTTTCTTGATCTGCTGCAGTACCTCTGGTGAAGGAACTCTGCTCTTGGCAGTGACTTAGACTGGGCAACAATGAATATTGGGGAATATATTTGAGTCGGGTGTTATTTATCCTTGCCTGAATTAAGATGATTCTGCAATAGCACGAGTTATGATCCAGGAGCGTTTGGTGTTCATCCCACCAGAGTACTGACCAATAAATTAGATCTTGCACACCCCCAAAACGGGTGACTTAGACAATAGGTGCAGGAGCGGGCCATTCGACCCTTCGAGCCACCACCGCCATTCACAGTGATCATGGCTGATCATCCACAATCAGTACCCTGTTCCTGCCTTCTCCCCATATCCCTCGACTCCCCTATCTTTAAGAGCTTTCTGCAACTCTCTCTTGAAAGCATCCAGAAAATTGGCCTCCACTGCCGTCTGAGGCAGAGAATTCCACAGATTCACAACTGTGAGAAAACATTTCCTCATCTCCGTTCTAAATGGCCTACCCCTTATTCCTAAACTGTGGCCCCTGGTTCTGGACTCCCCCAAACATCGGGAACATGTTTCCTGTCTGTAGCGTGTCCAAACCCTTAATCTTATGTTTCAATTTAATTTTTTGCCACCCATTATTTTCTATTCCATTTTATGTATCATTATAATTCTAACAAGGATTGTTGATGTTGTAGAGGGAAAGGTTCAATGAGGAATTCGGGAAACCCATATACTGTGTGAATGTGGAACAGTGGGAGAATAGATCTGCAATGTTTGAATGAGAGAAGCATGAGAGAGATTGAACAAGCTGCGATGATGATCGCAAAATGCTGGAGGAAGTCGACGGGTCAGGCAGCATCTGTGCACGGAGTGGGTAGGTGACATTTTGAGTTGAGTGCGTCTTCAGACTGACCCATTCTCTTCACAGATGTTGCCTGGTCCACCGAGTTCCTCCAGACAGTGTTTGGCTCAAGATTCCAGCATCTGCAGTTTCTTTGTCCATGTCTGCCACAGATTGCTGTGGTAGGCAAGTCAATGGGTATTTTGAAGGCGGAGATTAACAGATTCTTGATTAGTGCGGGTGTCAAGGGTTATGGGGCGAAGGCAGGACAATTGATATGGGGGGGGGGGGTTGAGAGGGGAAAGATAGATCAGCCATTATTGAATGGCGGCGCAGACATGATGGGCCGCATGGCCTAATTCTGCTTCTATGACTTAAGCTTTCTTGTGTCTCTGATAGGGTTTGCTTATATTCATACAGTAGATGTGGACATTGCTTAAGAGGCTGGCGTTCAGCCATAACTGGCTGAGGTGATTAAGAGTCAATCACATTGTTTTTTTTTAGTTGGCTGCAGGTCAGACCAGGTAGTTTTCCTTCCTTGGGGGCATCAGTGAGCTAAGTGGGTTTTGATGATAATGATATTTTGAAGGTTGCCATTATAGATACGTTTCTTAACTCTGGATTTGTTGAATTATTTAAATTCCCTAGTTGCCATGCTGTGGTATTTGAACTTCTCTGGGTTTGGCCAGCATAGTCCAGAAATCTGGTTGATTTTTAAGCTTGGCTTAGTGATACAGGGTAGAAACGGGTGTTTCAGCCCACCAAGTTCACGCTGACCAGCGATCCCTGTACACTAGTTCTATCCTACACACTAGGGACAAAGTACAGAAGCCAATTAATCTACAAACTTGCACGTCTTTCCACCAAGGTGCAGTACAGAATACCACAGGAGATCCTTTTTCCATGTGGCTATCGAGTACAACTCCTCCCATTCTGTTATGGGGTAGACTGACCATCCCCAATCCTTCGCACTCGTCACTTTAATTTCATGTATCTTGTGTTGGTACACCAATTTCCATCCTGGGATAAAGTTCAATCATATCGTATCTTCTTTGGAATGTGGGAGGAAACCTGAGCCCCTGGAGAAAACCCACGCAGTCGCAGGGAGAACGTACAGACTGCCCCATAGTCGGGATCGAGCGCCAGGCTCTGGCGCAATAAGACAGCAACTCTGCTGCACCACTGTGCTGTCCAGTGACTTTACCATCCTATTACCAAGGCCAGACTGCAGTATTGGAAGTTGTGCCAGTGGGATATAAACGGGCATCGATCACTTGGGCTCGATGTTTTGAGCAGAGTTTACAAAACCTGGGCTAGTGGGGCCAGAGAATTGTGTATATTCTGAAGAAAATTACAATTCGAACTCTTAAATGTACTCCAGACCTGTCTGCTTTTACACAAGGTGTGATATTATATTTATTCTTTATTTTTTCCACTTTCAGGTTGGGTCAAGGGCTGGAATGGATGACTATGAAAACATCAGCAAAATAGGTACTTGCAAGCCAAAAAAAAGCTTTGGAAAGAATTGACTAGCCAGTAACCAGGTGCCTTGTTCTTGGAAGACAGATCTTAAACCACTGGAAGATGGTTATTGGCTGGGCACTTGAAACATGACGTACAGAGAATCCTTTCTAGTCGAAGCAGTTGGCCCCAGAACTGAAGGACAACCATCCTGGTGGACTAAACTCGCTGGAAAGAATAGCCTCGTGCGAATGTGCTGGATTTTAACCTCTCGCAGCCCAAGATGCAGAACTAATTGACTGAATTCTCCAGAAAGCCCAACACTAACTGTGGAAGCGCGCAGGCTCGGGTCAGAAAAGTGAAAGGGAAAAGCTGCTTGCAGTGTGCAGTGCTCCGAAATTTCCAGGGTAACTTTTGAGTACTGGAGAAATATGTGTACTGAGCTGGCTTGGTGTTTGTGCTCGCAGCTGAAGTGGGGAAACGAGGACCTGTGTGTGGCCTGGACCTTGGGGTATGCGTTTAATTCCCAACCTGACTGCCAACAGTACTTAATTGTTTTGAACCTCAGGAACAGTCTTGTTTCTCGTTTAACTTCACCAGTTTTGTTCTATCGAATGGCATGTCATAAGATCGCTGATCAGTATAAGTCTGTTTTAGGGCTTGGATAAATAGTCTTAGAGTGATGAAGCTTTGATATATCCATATTTTTTCCACTTCAGAGCTAATGTCAGTAGATTTGACAAAACTGTCCCAGTGTACAGCATTTTACTTTTATAAAAGAATCCTGAAAGTTACAATAGAGAAGTGATTTGCTGCACTCTCGGCTTATTGACAGTGAAAGCTCTTGAGGCAGACTACCAGGCACATACCTCTTTCAACAATTGAGAGTTAGACTTCAACTGGTCCATCTTGTGATTACCCAGATACTTCATACTGAGCTCTGCTGCTTTCATTCATTCAACAAAACGCCCCAGCAGAACCAGTTAATATTAGTGACAATTAAATCCCACCTTAATGCCCCCATGTCGAATAGATCTGGCTGTTGAGGTTTTGTGCGAGGATTTCCATGTTGTGTATTCTAACAAGCCCATGCATGGGAATTGCATAGTTCAGGATAGTTTGGCGGTGACAATGGGGCCCGTTAGCCCGAGAAACTTGAACAAACTTACTGGAAGGATCAGCTACAATCTGAATTTGTTTCCTAATTAAATCAATAATAGGCGGACATCCATTTGATTGAAGAAGGGTCTCGACCCGAAATGCCGCCTGTTCCTTCGCTCCATAGATGCTGAGTTTCTCCAGCTTTTTTTGTCTAACTTCAATTTGATTAAAGGTTATGTCGCACTGTGTGTTTGTCCTCCCATTGACACTAGCCAACTCCCAACATGGATGGGTGGAAATATGAAACTATTTCAGTATGGCTGTGGCACCAAATGCCAAGTTCCTGGGGTAGAGAGTTTGGTGACTGCTCCACTTCCAGACAGAATCTCTGCCTAACGTGCTAATCCTTTTGGGGATGATAGTGGGCTGACTTCATATTTCAAGCACAAAAGTGAGGGATCATATCTTAGTCCTCCTGACCTCTTTTAGAATCGGTGCCATGTGAAGTCAGCAGTGGGAAACTTTCCAATGTGAGGTTTTTTCCCCCAAAACAATATACTAATTAATAAGCAAAAGTTGTGGGGGAGCCTGAAGCACAGGATAGAATAATGGAACTGATTGGACTGTAAATTTGATTTGGGGGGTTGGGTTTCACTCGAGTCGGCATTTGAATTTTCAAGAAGGAACTGCAGATGCTGGAAAATCGAAGGTAGACAAAAGTGCTGGAGAATCTCAGCGGGTGCAGCAGCATCTATGGAGCGAAGGAAATGGGCAACGTTGCCTAGGCATTTTAATTTGTTCACACTACAACTGGAGGGCATCAAATGTCCAACTCCATTTGCAACGGTGAACTTGTATTCGTAAAAGTGCAGCAAAGATGTCCAGTGATCAAGTACCTGAGTGATAGAATCGACATGTTGGTCTTTGTTTGCAGATCTGGACGCCACTCCAAATTCTCTCTCTTTTTGCAATTCATTCACATCTCCACCAGACTGACCTTAATAGATGAGCTGTTAGTCTTGGTCCTGGCTGGTCCTTTCTCTTCTGAGTTTGTGCATCTGCTTCAAGGGTACACTAAGAAAACACTTCCCATGCTTTTAATATTTATGCTCCAAGCCTGATATCTGTGTGGATGTCCAATGTCACTGTAGTTCTGCTCCACTGCAAAGGTGGAAAAATAGCTTTGCCCAAATGTAACCATGCTGCCTTTTATCAACTTTGCATGAGAATTATTATTTTTTAATCCTTGTGTAATGTTTAAACCATTGTTCCTCCTCCTCCTCTCTTCCTTGCCCTTGTGTTGTGTAGGGTGGTCACAAATTGAGAGGTGACAAGACCTGCAGGGTAGTTGAACGGTGGGTGGTATGCTTGGAGCTTGCAAATTTGCCCATAAACTGCAAACAATTAGATGATGTTTCTTAACATTGCTGCTTCAAAAGTATTGTACTCGACGTTTTAAAACACTCGGCGGATTGTCCAAATTGCAGCAGGACAGAGACTTAATGAGTTGAATGTTGTAAGTTGCTGGGCTCTAGAGTTTGAAACTGTCAAAGATCTGAGAGGGGGGGGGGGGGGGGGGGGAGAGCCTTTCTATAAATGGGGAGTTGCTTACAATGTCTAGACTTGGATGGAATGTCAAATAGGAACTAATGTCGGGATTTGGATGTCGGCCTGTGGGTGCAGGAGGCTCTACTGGAAGAATCTTGACTGCAATTGAATCTCTGTAGCTTGCATCTGTGGCACCTGTTCTGAGATTTGTGTGAATGTCATTGAAACTACTTCAGCCACGATGTAACTGAGATAGATTGAAGAAGGCATCCCTCTCCTTTAGTCAAGAACATTAATCTGAACATCCGGATAATCCATTCTACCTCCAATCTCATATTACATCCATCTGAATTATTAATTTAAATATTACTGTTGCCTTTTAAACAAAATTGCCACCGAGTTAAAGGACTTAGTGGTGATGAGGTTTCTGCATTGCTCATCTTCAATGATTTAATGAAGCATAGCACCACTGAGTGAACATAGTTCCAAAGTCCCACTGTCTCATCTCTGCCCAAAATTCAGCAGCCAGGGTCAAGCTTAGGCTCTGGGCTCTTTGTTTCACATTTTTATTCATCACCAAGATTCCACCTTTTAATTAAGTGACGCAGCTGGAATTTGTCATTGGCAGTGAAGATAGGATCGGTGTGTGTTTTACGCCTTGTGGCCTGTAAACATGGGGCTTCAACTAAGAATTAGTCTCGGTAAAGAACGGGGGGCATGAAAATGGAGAGGGGTAAAAGGCATTGCGCTCGTGCCAAGATTGGGCTGGGAAAACGTGTTTCTATTCAATTTTTTTTGGTCTGATTCATTCAAGAATTTGTCTAATCCCTACTGAAAATAATAAGTAGGTTTGGTTTTGTTACACCCTCCAGACTATTTTGTTCCTGACACCACACCCCAGGTGGCTGCTCACACAGCATTTACTTTTCTACTTTTCTTTCTCGTTGGTCCCCTATTGCCTTCTCAACCCTAATTTTGACTTGATCCTTTACTTCTCAGAAATGCAATGATTTTAATACATTGGTTTGTCATTGGACAGTGTTTTTGAATCCATAATGCATCTAGGGATCGGCCATGATGAAGCTGCTTGGTCACGGTCCCCGTATGTGCTTTGGTATAGTCTGTCCCTGTCCCGGTCGTGCAAGACCTATATATCTTTGTCTCTATCCAGGGTGGCTGCATGCATGGAGATGGCAGATACAAGAAGGATTCCATCACTGGTCACAGGCCCTTCAGTCAGGGTTGGAGCTTGTATCTGGTCCAGCCTTGGTGCATTTTGCTTTAGATAGTTGTGTTTAGTTTGGGAGCTCCTGCATTTGGCAATATTACTGTGGAATCTAGTAATAAATGCAACTGTGACCATGTCTCTCAAGATGGGCATGGACTCTTACAAGCTTCATTGAGCAAGGGTTCTGCATATTGTCAGAAGTTCTGCTTGTCCTACCCCTGATCCGCACCAATACATTTGCTAAGGTTTTTTCAATATTTTAAGAGCAATTGATTGATTTTTCAATATTGAATTTTCTGTCAAGGGGCCTGTCCCTCTTTCACGACCTTTTATACTCGTGGGCATTTTTCACCATGTTAAAATGCCCCGACCTACTTGATGCCATCGGAGCCTACGACTAGCATCACGACCTCGTGACGACCATGCTGCGAGTGTGAGTCGAGGGCAAACTCGGCGTGATTTGGGTCGTGAAAGTGGGACGGGCCTTTTATGCTGCAACATGAGGAATTGAGACTCAAAATCTGGGTGGAGTTTATGAAGCCTCGTGTTCTGTGCAGTAATGCCTCCACGCGTGGGTTGCTGTGAGCATTTTCCCCAAATATGTTCCTGACTAAAAAGCAGCTTTGATTTTCCTTTCTGTCCAGAGCTCAGGATGTATTTGATGGCGTCCGGGCCGAGTGCTTCATCTTTTGTCGTGTTTCATTCACATTGTTGTTTGGCCCCTGTGAGTAGACGGGAATGAGGTGTAGCTAGAACCCCCCGTGTTTCATGCTTGCTACTAGTATTCCTTGAAATTCAAGGGGCAGGAGGGAATAGGGCACTGGAACGTACTTCTTTGATCAATTTACTTGTGGTTGTCCAGCCAAATCACTCTTGATCCTATTCAATGAAAATAAATACTGAGCAGTATTTGTGGAGAAATGGTTGCGATTTTGGTCTTTCACTGCCTCTGGTTTGTGTTTATGTTCTTCAGAAGGGTGGATCTGCAGGCATATTTTGGCTGGTTGTCAGGCAATTTCTAGTGTAAACTCTTTTCAAACTTTTAAACTATTTGAGTGCAGCAAATGTGTGGAGAGGAGCCTTCAGTTGTTTAGTGAGTGAGGCTTGGAGAAACTAATGGAATGCACTCATTTTAAATTGCTACTTTCACAGTGGGTGTGACAAGCAGGGAGATATTGACATCCTTGTGAAAAAGGAGGGATATCATGGTTCTTGTGGAGATTTAATCTGCCTTAGCAACTTTATCACCTTTAGGAGGATGTATATTATTTTTGAAGTGTAAATTGTAATGAGCTGCTGTTGGAACCCAGTAATTTTGATGGGGTTACCTGGTGCTGAAGATGAAGCCAAACCGTCACTGGGTTGTGGTGTGATTTTTATTCATCGAGATTGCTAGAATGGTGCAATACGTTCAGGGACCTCTCTAATCAGCACCTCTCCCTGAACCAAATCATTGTCGAGAAAAAACAGTTGTCTCTGTGGGACAGTGGTTCGAACTAAGCTCCTTTTAGATTTTTAAGTATAGATGAAGTTTTAAGATTTTTTGGGAGCATTTTAGGTCAAATGGACCCAAGGGATTTCTTGGAAACGTTCTACCTCCACCAACTGTGAACTTAATCTCGATGGAGACTGTACTGTCTGCATATTTGTTATCATGTATTCCCCCCCCCGGTCCCTGGGGCTGTTTTTGTAATCACGCTTATGTCTTTGGGTATACAGAGACTGCCGATCATGTGGCTTTCTCTGCTGCCTCTGATGGTGGGCACTCGGATGTCAGCTTCATCAATTTTCTTTTGTTTTAAAAAAAAAAAAATCTATTTAAGTATTAATATTTAACAGGGGACTCTCCTCGGCAGTGAGGAAGAGAGCCAGTATTGAAAAGGTCATGTAACTGACAGTGTTGCACTCTGTTTAAACTGTACATTGAAAATGCATTCAAAACATTTTTCATTCCAAGGACATGTGATACAGCATGTGTTTTAAATAAACTTTTTGTGATTTTTTTTCAATGGATGCTTTATTTTGTGTCTTTAGGTATTTTATTTTCACAAAGCAAAATCTGAAGTTATAATAAATGATTCTATTATTTTGGTGTCGGGTGTGTCTAGGTGCAGTGAAATGATTTGCTTTGCATACAACCCAGTGAAATCATGCAGTTCTCAAGTGACGGGGATAGAATTCTGCCATTCGGCCTGTCAAGTCTACTCCGCCATTCAATCATGGCTGATCTATCTCTCCCTCCTAACCCCATTCTCTTGCTTTCTCCCCATAACCTCTGACACCTGTACTAATGAAGAATATATCTCTGCCTTGGAAATATCCATTGACTGCCTCCATAGCCTTATGTGGTAATGGATAGGAGACCTCACCCAGGCAGCTCACAAGTGTCACCACGATTTGGTGCTGACAAAGTTACCAAAAAATCACCAAATGGTCTTGTCTACTCCCAGCTTGCACACATGGTGGCAACCCCACCCTCTTGCCTATGTTCAGCTATTACCATGCTTTGTCCTGCCTCTCTACTCCCCTCCCCCGACCTGAAATGTCACCTATCCATGTTTCCCCAGACATGGTGCCTAACCCCCCGAGTTACTCCAGCACTTTGTGTCCTTCCATGCAAACTTCACTCACTGTTTCGTCTTGAGCGAGGTTAGTCATCCTAAAATGTTTACACATGGAACAGCCGTTCAGGCAACAAATGGTGGGCTCTGCTGTTGGGGCAAATAGTGTGCCAGGAACAATGGGAATTGACAATACTGTACAGGATTTTATTACATTCATCAACGGTGGTGTGGCAACCAGTCATTATTTACATTGAATCATTTGAACTGTTCTATTTATTAGGATTATATTACATCGGGTATTTACAACATTAAAATATACAACTGTGTGCAGTCGGGGTTGGTTGGTTGGTTGGTCGGTCAGGGCAAGGATGGGTTTAGGCATTGCCAGCTGTTGGTGTATCCCCAGTAATCAAACTCTTTCCTGTAAGAAAACAACAGACTTCAACTTAAAATATAAGGAAGACTATCTTCATCAATTTCTCAAATGTATATCAGGGAAAGGAGAGGATTGAAAGCCATTGCAGTAAGGGAAAATTTATTGGGTGTGAATCGTTTAGACCATTGACAATAGACAATTGGTGAAGGAGTAGGCCATTTGAGCCAGCACAATAGGTGCAGGAGTAGGCCATTTAGCCCTTCCATGCTGTATTTAGATATACAGCGAGGAAACGGGCCCATGGCCCACAGTCCAGTCGCCCCATACGCTAGCACTATCTTGCACACACGAGGGACAAGTTACAATTTTACCAAAGACAATGAATCAGCAAGCCTGCACATCTTTGGAGTGTGGGAGGAAACTGGAGCATCTGGGGAAACCCATGCGGTTACGGGCCGACCTTACAAACCCTGGGCAGACGGCACCCGTGGTCAGGATCAAACCCGGGTCACTGGCACTAAAGCAGTGATTGAAACTGCTATGCCACTATGCAACTCTTAGTGCTGCACATTTGAAGCACAGAGATAACTTAAGTTGTCAAACTAATATAATCTTGTGTGCACCATGTTAGGACATCCTAATGCAGCTGTACGAGTTATCGGTGAGACCACACTTGGAGTACTGTGTGCAAGTCCAGCTACATAAAGCCCTTTGGCCCAACTTGCCCACGCCAACCAACATGTCCCATCTACACACATCCCACCTGCCTCCATTTGGCCTGTAATCCCATCTGTATACCTGTTTAAATATTTCCTAAACATTGTGAATTTTTTTTTGCTGTTTGGCCTTCCAACTGGTGCAACCGATCAAAGGATGGGTAAGGTCAAAGGTGATGGGAGAAAAATTAGGCCATCGGGTCTGCTCCGCCATTCAATCATGGCTGATCTACCTCTCCCTCTTAACCCCATTCTCCTGCCTTCTCCCCAGACACCCGTACAAATCCAATCTATCTCCGCCTTAAAAATATCCGTTGACTTGGCCTCCACAGCCGTCTGTGGCAACGACTTCCGCAGATTCACCACCAATGAGTGTAAAGGGACTCTCCCTTAAGGACCTGTACCACTTACGTGATTCTTTCGGCGATCTGCCGGCACCCGTCAGTGGTCGCAGCAGGTGGCCAAAAACTTTCAACATGTTAAATCCAGTGGCGACCAGAAAAATGTACGACTCTGGGCGACTACTCACGACCGCACAGGCATCACCCCGCGACACGTATAAAGGGGGGCAGGCCCTTTAATGTGTGATTTCTAGAAATTAAGTGCTTGGCTTAATTTTTTTTTCTGCATTCACTGGAAAGAAGGGTGGAACTGGGTGAATGTCCAATGCATCATTCTCTGCATACCGACGAAATAACTAGTTCCAAAATATACAGTACTTTTATATGATGATGGTTTTGATCATAAGGGAGGGGGGAGGCGGGGGGAATAATTTAGTGAGAAACTAAAATACTTGGCTCGTGTGGACGTGTAAAAGGAAAAGTAGCTAAAGTTACTCTGAATCACTTACTGGACTGGACAACTAGCATTGGGAAATAGAAGGTAAATTAATGTAATCATTTGTATATACAGGTGGAGACATGGGAAATCAGGAGATCGACAGGCCTGAAGTGAATGAGGATGCGCAGTTTAGAGATTCAGCACAGTAACAGGCCTTGCGGCCCACTGAGTCCGTGCCTACCAGTGATCAGCGTGCACTACACACTAACACTATCCTTTGCACACTAGGGATGATTTGCCAGGCCAATTAACCTGCAAACATGTGCATCTTGAGTGTGGGGGAAAACCAGAGCTCCCGGCGAAAGCCCATGCAGGTTACAGGGAGAACGTACAACTTCATACAGATAACGCCCACAGTCGGGATTGAACCTGGGTCTTTGGTGCTGTCAGGCAGCGGCTCGACCTGCTGCGTCCACAACTCAGCGGGTCAGTCTGAAGAAGGATCTCAACCCGAAACGTCACCTATTAGCTCTTAGGGCTAAGGAGTTCAAGGGATATTGGGGGGGGGGGCAAATGGGACGCTGATTTTGGATGATCATATTGAATGGTGGAGCTGGCTCGAAGAGTTGAATGGCCTACTCTTGCACCTATTTTCTATGTTACGATTCCTTTTCTCCAGAGAAGGTATCGGACCCGTTTAGTTACTCCAGCTCTTTGTGCCTACCTTCAGTGCCACCCAGGGTATTATAATTGATATTGGTAACAAACAGTTTAGAGGAAGGTGATATGGGATACACTGATCATCATCCACCAAAATAGAGAGAGTACAGAGGAGATTTACTAGAATGTTGCCTGGGTTCCACCAACTAAGTTACAGAGAAAGGTTGAACAAGTTACGTCTTTATTCTTTGGAGCGCAGAAGGTTAAGGGGGAACTTGATTGAGGTCTTTAAAATGATGAAAGGGATAGACAGAGTTGACGTGGATAAGCTTTTCCCATTGAGGGTAGGGAAGATTCAAACAAGAGGGCATGGCATGAGAATTAAGGGACAGAAGTTTAGGGGTAACATGAGGGGGAACTTCTTTACTCAGAGAGTGGTGGCTGTGTGGAATGATCTTCCAGCAGAAGTGGTGGAGGCAGGATCGATTTTAACATTTAAAAGTAAAGTGGATAGGTATATGGACAGGATGGGAATGGAGGGGTATGGTCTGAGTGCAGGTAGACGGGACTAGGGGAAAATAAATGGTCGGCACGGACTGGAAGGGCCGAGAAGGCCTGTTTCCGTGCTGTAATTGTTATATGGTTATAAAATCCCATGGATCTGGAATATTTCACACTGATGTGAGGAAATATAAGCCTATTATGTAAGAAAAGATACGGGAATCAAGAACTAGCAGGTAGGCACAAAGTTTAGGGAGCAGCTCAGTGGGTCAGGCAATATCTCTGGATATTGGGATAAATGGATGGGTGGCATTTTGGGGTTGGGACCCTTCCTTGGACCAAACTCAATGTCACCCATGCTTTCTCTCCAGAGGTGCTGCCTAACCCGCTGAGTTACTCCAGTACTTTGTGCCTCCCTTCGCTATAAACCAGCATCTGCAGTTCCTTTCTACACAAGAAATAGAGGGCACAGGTTTCAGGTGAGAGACGAGAAGGAAAAACTTTAACTGGAACCCGAGAGAACCTTTTCACTCGGGGTGATAGGGAGATGGGATGAGCTGCCAGAGGAAGTCGGTGAGGCAGGTGCAATAAGGACATTTGGACAGGTAAATTGGAAAGGCTTAAAGGGAGATGTGACTTGCTTTGTTGGGGCATCGTGGTTGGCATGGAGAAGATGGGCCGAAAGGCCAGTTTCTGTGCTGAACCACTCTACGTCCATGACCAAGCATCGGTAAAAGGAAAATTCTCAAATCTATTTTTACCAAAATGGTAACAGGATATTTTGGGGAGTAAATATAGTTTGTCTAAGTCCAAGAGATCATGTTTGACAAAGAAGATGGACACAAAGTGCTGGAGTAACTCGGCAGATCAGGCAGCGTCTTAGTTTGGTCTAGTTTAGAGATACAGCGCGGAAACAGGCCCGCCGGCCCAGCGAGTCCACGCCGACCAGCGATCCCTGCACATTAACGCTGCCCTACACTGGAGCGAAGGAATCTATCGACTTTCACCCCATCATCCGTCACTTATCTTTCACATCTGTAGCTTGCAGAACATGCGAGCAAATCATTGATATGGTTTGTACTGACTTTCAGTAGAACTTTAAGTTCCCACATCAAAGGCTTACTAACTAAGGTTGCAGCATGCGGTATTTGGTCTGGTAAACTGCCGTGGATTGCGGATTGGTTCCCAAACAGAAAACAGCGTGGCACATTGGCACAGACAGCGGTAGAGTTGCTGCCTCACATCGCCAGAGACCTGCGTTCGATCCTGTCCATGGTGCTGTCTGTACTGAGTTTCAGCATTAGTTCTCCCTGACAAGGAGGCATACAATCCTTGCCACCTTCCCCTCAACTAACAATGAACCATGGCTACACAAAAAGCTGGAGAAACTCAGCGGGTGCAGCAGCATCTAAGGAGCGAAGGAGATAGGCAAAGTTTCGGGTCGAGACCCTTCTTCAGGGGTCTGAAGAAGGGTCTCGACCTGAAACGTCACCTATCTCCTTCGCTCCTTGGTGCTGCTGCACCCGCTGAGTTTCTCCAGCTTTTTGTGTAACCCTCGATTCTCCAGCATCTGCAGTTCCTTCTTTAACAATGAACCATTCTACAATTCCGTACCATTGTCTGCTTTGATCTGTTGTTTTCACGCCTTACCCCTCCATATCTCCAGACTCCCTCTCCCCGGACTCTGTCGGAAGAAGGGTCTGGACCCGAAACGTCACCCATTCCTTCTCTCCAGAGATGCTGCCTGTCCCGCTGAGTTACTCCAGCATGTTGTGTCTAACTTCAGTGTGAAAAAGCATCTGCAGTCCCTTCCTTCGCAAGTTTGTAGGTGAATCGACTATGGTAAAATTGTAAATTGTCCCTGGTGTGTAAGATAGTGCTAGTGTACGGGGATCCCTGGTCGGCGCGGACGCGGTCGGCCGAGGGGTCGGTTTCCGCGCTGTATCTCGAAAGTCTAATACAACTGGAATTGACTAGTTGCCTTTGAGTTAGGAAGTGATGACGAGTGGGGGGGGGGGGTCACTAATCTGTGGTGGATGTTCATGCCTCACCTGTGATTTGGATGAAAAGCAAAATGTATGCAAGGACAGACACAAAGTTCTGGAGGAACTCAGTGGGACAGGCGCTGGAGAACGTTCTCCCCGTGACCTGCGTGGGTTTTCTCCGAGATCTTCAGTTTCCTCCCACACTCCAAAAGACGTACATGTTTGTAGGTTAATTGGCTTGGTAAATGTAAAAATTGTGTCCCTAGTGCGTGTAGGATAGTGTTAATGAGCGGGGATCGCTGGTCGGCACGGACCCGGTGGGCCGAAGGGCCTGTTTCCGCACTGTATCTCTGAACTAAACATGGATTGGTAACTTTTCGAGTTGGGACCCTTCTTCAAACTGAAGCGGGGTCCTGGCCTGAAACGTCACCATATCCATATTCTCCAGGGATTATCCCAGCATTTTGTCTCGTCCCTTGGTGAAACAGCAACCCAATCCACCCATCCCTCTGTTATGTTGAGGAACCTCACTGTTTGGCTCAAGCTAAGGATTTGTATTTCTGGCATCTTGCAGAGTCAGTTGCTCTGAACCGCCTTAAAGATACAATTACTCACGGAAGATAGAAAGGAGAGGGTAAGATAGATCAGCAATGATTGAATGGTGGAATAGACGATGGGCCGAATGGCCTAATTCTGCTCCCACGACTTATAAACCTGTGACTTATGAACTGAAAATGATCGGAACAGATAGTGATCAGGATATAGAAGCAAAATGCTGGAGTAACTCAGCGGGACAGGCAGCATCTCTGGATGGAAGAAATGGGTGACGTTTTGGGTCGAGACCCTTCTTCAGACTGAGATGAGGACTGTGATCGTGAGCTGCAGATTGTTTTGGGCTAGAGTGACCACAGGCTTGTTGCATCTTGTACTTACTCTCGTGTGACCCTGCCGCTCCGGCACACGAGCCCCGTGTCACAGGGGCAGAGCTGGTTGATGCTGTACGCCAGCCCACCGTCGGGCACATAGCAATCCATTCCAAAGGTTAACCTCTTCTTGCAAATCATTTCCCCGTGATGCCGGGCGCAGCACATGGTGCCAGCGCAGTCCTCGTCCAGTTGGCAGCGTGCCCCTAGAAGCAATGCAAGCAGCAACGGTTTAATGGGTGGGACTGAGTATAGATAGACACAATGTCTTCAACCTGTTGGAGTGTTGGAGTCACAGGAGCAGTATCACAGGTTCACAGGTAGGGGGTATAGCTTAGTGGTGGAGCATTTGACTGCAGTTCTAATCCAGGTGTCCCCCTTCCCAACTTTCAGGGCAGGTAGAGTTGCTGCCTTACAGCACCAGAGACCCGATCCACCTGTGACCGCATGGGTTTTCTCCGAGATCTTTGGTTTCCTCCCACACTAATTGGCTAATTGGCTTTTGTAAATCATCCTTCGTGCACTAGTAACCCGTGCCTGCCTTCTCCCCGTATCCCTTGATTCTGCTAGCCCCTAGAGCTCTATCTAACTCTTTTAAATTAATCCAGTGAATTAGCCTCCACTGCCTTCTGTGGCAGAGAATTCCACAAATTCGCAACTCTCTGGGTGAAAACGTTTTTTCTCATCTCAGTTTTAAATGGCCTCCCCTTTATTCTCAGGCTGTGGCTCCTGGTTCTGGACTCCCCCAACATTGGGACCATTTTTCCTGCATCTAGCTTGTCCAGCCCTTTTTCGATTGTATACGTTTCTATAAGATCCCCTCTCATCCTTCTAAATTCCAGTGAATACAAGCCCAGTCTTTCCAATCTTTCCTCAGATGACAGTCCCGCCATCCCGGGGATTAACCTCGTGAACCTACGCTGCACTGCCTCAATAGCAAGGATGTCCTTCCTCACTGGGGAAAAACCCACGGGAAGAACGTACAAACTCCGCACAGGCAGCACCCGTGGTCAGGATGGAACCCGGGTCCCCGGCCCTGTGAGGCAGCAACTCTACCTCTGCGTCACCGTGACAGTTTTCTTACCTTCATGTCTGTCGGGGACGGTGAGATGGCACTGGCCAAACATGCAGCTCAGGCCCGGAGAACACTGGCTGTCCCGCCGGCAGAAGTGACCTTTTTCTCTCAAAGAGACGCAACGTCCAAAATGTTGGTCGCAGAAGAGTCCCGTGCCGCAGCCTTGGCCGAGCTCACAAGGTGCCTGAGGAGGAATGATGCAAAGAAAAATTACTAAAATATAAATATCGACATTAAGGCCAATTTCTTTCCATCCGAGCAGAGCCTGTTGTCCATTCAACAAACACGGAAGGATGGTTATAAGCTGAGAGAATGGAGCAGCTGGGCTTGTACACTCTGGAGTTTAGAAGGATGAGGGGGGATCTCAGTGAAACATATTGGGGTGGGAGATTGCAACCTTCACGTGGTCCACCCCGTTTCAACAAATGCAACCAACCTGGCGTGCACATACAGAAGATCAAACAGAACAAGTTGTCTTACAACTTTAGGCTGTGCACGCCACACGCAAGAAGAAGAAGTGAAACGTATAAGATTGTTAAGGGTTTGGACACGCTAGAGGCAGGAAACATGTTCCTGATGTTGGGGGAGTCCAGAACCAGGGGCCACAGTTTACGAATAAGGAGTAGGCCATTTAGAACGGAGACGAGGAAACACTTTTGCTCACTGAGAGTGGTGAGTCTGTGGAATTCTCTGTCTCGGAGGGCGGTGGAGGCCGGTTCTCTGGATGCTTTGAAGAGAGAGCTAGATAGGGCTCTTAAAGACAGAGGAGTCAGGGGATATGGGGAGAAGGCAGGAACGGGGTACTGATTGGGGATGATCAGCCATGATCACATTGAATGGCGGTGCTGGCTCGAAGGGCCGAATGGCCTACTCCTGCACCTAGTGTCTATTGTTATTAACGGTTTAAAATAATTATTAAGTGTCGCAGCTTGTTTGGTATAAACTAAATGTCACTTAATCCAACGTGTCCGTGCTGTGGAGCTCAACAAAAAGCAAGGCATTTATTTATTAGGGTACGGGGTGATTACTGGTCGGCGCCAATAATCACCAATAAAAAGAAATCATTTTAGCTGAACAAGATTTCTCATGTAAGTATCTCTTTGGGAAATGGAAAACTTTGAACTGAATCTGCTGTCACTCCGTCTTACAAACCAAGAACAGCTAATTAGTCTGAACCAGGGTCTCGACCCGAAACGTCACCCATTCCTTCTCTCCAGAGCAGGCACGTGCCGTCAGGGTAGGCAAGGTAGGCACTGCCTACCCTGACTAAAATTATAACATAGTAATAACTAAATATAAATAGTAACGGCATGGGAGAATTATGCCTATGTAAGAGACCGATCTATTAGGTAGGCATAATTCTCCGTGCCTTTCATCCGCAGCGCTTGTAACATGGGAAGGTCTGTGCAGCCCACGTGCCGTCAGCGCTGCCTGAAGCCGTCAGTTTCAAGCGGGGCTGAAGGCAGCAGAAACTCTGCCTTTGCTGTACTGCGCATGAGCATCAGTCTACTGCGCATGCGCAGCGCAAGTTTCTTGGCGGGGTTTTCATCTATGGTTTGTCGTGTACCAATGATGTGGTAAGTACATTTTGTGTTTATGTTTTTAAATACCGTATTTCCCGGGGTGTGGTGGTGGGGGGAGAGCTCCTTTCACAGCGTTTGGGGAGTCTGGCCGGGGTAAAGTTGAGGGAGGGCACGAATGTTATGAATGAGGGGATTGGGATAATGCCACTTGCGACGCTCCTTGCACGGGGGCATGCAATGACACCGCATTGAGGCGGGGGGGGGGGGGGGGGGGGGAGAGAAGTAGCTCCGGTGGCTGAGCGGCCGCTGGGCCGGACAGCGGAACCAGCCGCCACCTTAGCTCCTTCTGCTGGTCCCCACTCACCTCTGGCAGCTCTCTGTCTAAAAACCTCTCTCCTGCCATTCGCTGGCCTCACTCATGTCCTTAAATTCCGACACCACGATTGAGGTTACTCGGCTGTAGGACTTTAATTTGCAGGAAGCCGCTGACATGAGCGAAGTCGGCGAAGGGCAGATGACAGGTGTTCCGACGGAGAGCACTGCCAGAAGTGAGCGGGCCGGCAGAAGGCGCTGAAGTGGCGGCCAGTTCTGCCGTCGGGACCCAGTGGCCGCTCGTAGCTCCCCGAGCTGCTTCTATCCCCAGCTACAGTGCGTGGCTTCGCGCCCGGAGAGCTGCGGCAGCGGTGATTGAGTGAGTTACCGGCAGTATCCCCGACACCCTCCTTCTCAACACTCGTGCCCTCCCCACAACTTTACCCCTGGCACAGACTCTCCACACGCTGTGAAAGGAACTGTTCCCCCAATTGGTCTAGGACTAGGAAGCCTTGGGCAAATTGAAATGTCACTGGTTTTTATTTATTTATTTATTTATTTAACGGGGAGAACAATCTGCGCATGCGCGGTTTAATTTTTTTATGAAAGCGGACTGAGTGCCTACCCTGAGTAATTACTCACGGCACGTGCCTGCTCCAGAGATGCTGCCTGTCCCGCTGAGTTCCTTCAGCATTTTATGTCTATCTTCGATTTAAACCAGCATCTGCAGTTCTTTCCTAAACAACTAATTCATGGCAGCTGCACTGCCAAGGTCAGTCTGCAGTAAGCTGGCCCATTTGGTTCGTCAACTTGCCCACACCGACCAACATGCCCCATCTACGCTAGTCCCATCTGCCTGCGTTGGGCCCATATCCCTCCAAACCTGTCCTATCCATGTACCTGTCCCAACTGCTTCTTAAATGTTGGGATAGTCCCAGCCTCAATTACCTCCTCCGGCAGCTTGTTCCATACACCTGTGTGGAAGGAAAAAATCACCCCTCAGATTCCTATTAAATCTTGTCCCCTTCACCTTAAACCCATGTCCTCGATTCCACTTCTATCAACATGCCCCAGCTGCACTCGTCCCACCTGCCTGCGTTTGGCCCATATCCCTCAAAACCTATCCTATCCATGTACCCGTCTAAATGTTTCTGAGATGTCGTGATGGTGCTTGCAAAGTCTACGACAGCAAGGTGACTTGGCTATAACCTCCGTTACGTACTGCACCAGTTTATGGTCACGTCTCTCCTAAAATGAGATTGCTCTGGCTCCTGCCGTCCTGCCCCCACCACCCACTTTCCTCTCCATCTCCGCCACAATGCTTCATTCTTGAATCCTGCCGATAGCTACTCACGAAACATCGAAATTACTCTTCGGGAAAAAAATAATTTAAAACATTTGCTTACATTTTTCTAAGCTCCGAATAATGTTATTCTTCCAGGATCAACTGAATTTTACGTTAGCTCTTGGTTAAATATTGTTCACAGGCATTCTTTCCATGCCTAAGATTTACTTCAGATAAAAGGCAGAGTTAACAAACTAATGTCCTGGATTGTTACATGACTGGTTAGCATAGAGGTTAATGCAGAGAACTTAGGGAATAATTAACTTCTGCACTTTTAACTCTTGCACGTTCTTTCAGATCTTTTAAAGTTGCTTTGATTAAAACATTGAATTGCCAATTCAATTATCCATCTACTGTTTAGTCAAGAAAACAACAGGATAGGAAATGAGGAAACAAGGAACTGTGCAGATGATAGACATAAAATGCTGGATGACTCCATGGGTCAGGCAGCATCCCTGCAGAAAAGGAATAGGTCGAGATCCTTCTTCAGACTGAGACTCCAGACCTTCAGAGGTCTGAAGAAGGGTCTCGACACGAAACGTCGCCTATTTCCTTCGCTCCATAGATGCAGCCTCACCCGCTGAGTTTCTCCAGCATTTTTGCCAACCTCCAGACCATATTGTTTTTCTCCAGGGGTGCCGCCCGATTCGTTGAGTTACTCCAGCATTTGGTGCCTATCTTCGGTGTAAACCAGCATCTGCAGTTCCTTCCCACACGAGGAACTGCAGATGCCCGTTTACACAAAAGGACACAAAGTGCTGGAGTAACTCAACGGGTCAGGCAGCATCTCTGGAGAAATTATAGAAAGTGCAGAAGGGTCTCGACTGGAAACGTCGCCTATCCATGTTCTCCAGGAGCCCAGTATCACCCATCTGAACCTGTTCTCTCAACCTTTGCGCCATTTCTGAAGAAACGGCCCCGACCAGAAGCGTCATCTATCCACATCGCCTCCAGAGATGCTGCCTGACCAACCGAGTTACTCCAGCACTTGGTGTCCCTCTGGCAAACATGGATAGGTGATGTTACCGTTTAAGAAGGAACTGCAGATGCTGGAAAATCGAAGGAAGACAAAAGTGCTGGAGAAACTCAGTGGGTGCAGCAGTATCTATGGAGCGAAGGATTGGGTGACTCGGCTTGTACTCGCTGGAATTTAGAAGATTGAGGGGGAGGATGTTATAGAGACTTACAAAATTCTTAAGGGGTTGGACAGGCTAGATGCAGGAAGATTGTTCCCGATGTTGGGGAAGTCCAGAACAAGGAGTCACAGTTTAAGGATAAGGAGGAAGTCTTTTAGGACCGAGATGAGAAAATCATTTTTTACACAGAGAGTGGTGAATCTGTGGAATTCTCTGCCACAGAAGGTAGTTGAGGCCAGTTCATTGGCTATATTTAAGAGGGAGTTAGATGTGGTCCTTGTGGCTAAAGGGATCGGGGGTATGGAGAGAAGGCAGGTACAGCATACTGAGTTGGATGATCAGCCATGATCATATTGAATGGCGGTGCAGGCTCGAAGGGCCAAATGGCCTACTCCTGCACCTATTTTCTATGTTTCTATGTGACGTTTCGGGTCGAGACCCTTCTTCAGACTGAGGAAGGGACTCGACCCAAAACGTCACCCATTCCTTCTCTCCAGAGATGCTGTCCGTCATAGAGTGATACAGTGTGGAAACAGGCCCTTCGGCCCAAGCTGCCCACACCGGCCAACAATGTCTCAGCTACATGATCCCACTGAGTTACTCCAGCATTTTGTGTCTATCTTCTAATATTTTTTAAGTAAGTAAGTTTATTGGCCAAGTATTCACATACAAGGAATTTGCCTCGGTGCTCTGCCCACAAGTAACAACATGACATACAGTGACAAATGGCTCAGTAAACACTACACGTTAATAATAATAAAACATTATTGATAAAACACTATTGATCAAGCATGTGAACCAACAAAATACCAGATCAAAGGACAAAATACCAGTTAAAGCCAACCGTACTCTCTCCCGTGCACTCACCTCATTCTCCAGCTCGCTTGGCAGTGGCTCGGAGTTGCTCTTTGCGGAGACCTCTTGAGGCCCCTTGTACGGAAGAGACAACATCCAGGCCCAGATGTAGCCACTGGCAGTGGGAACAAGCGCCAGGAAGCACAGCCAAAGAGCGATCAGCTTGACTGCACACATCGTCAACCCAAGAAGGAAGCGGGGTGACACTGCAAAGACAGGCGCAAAACAAAATAAAGCTGGATACTAAGTACGGATCTGGCGCTGTTTGGTGGGTGAAGCCCCTTGAAGGTTTTCAGGCTCCTGCACTCTGGCTTTTTAAGGCTTCCAGTCCAATCTTTGGCCCGATTAACTTGTTTGCTCAGCTAATGGGAAGGAGGGGCGATTAGTTGTTAACAGCTTAAAATTAATGAGATGTGCCACCAAACTGACACTGAATCAACTGGGCGCACAAACAGGCTCTACACCCTAAGCTCCCAATCTTGTTTGCAGAGAGAGTGAATGGTTAGCCTCTGCCATTATGCATGGCTTATATACACCAGCCAGTCCCAAGGCCCCACCTGGACATCCCAACCCCCAGCATCTTTATCTGTTTGCGGAGGCACAAACGACTGTTTATAAGCTCCATCCATTTAGTTTTTGCCAGATTTAGCAACAATTACAGCCTTCAGCCAGCTCAAACTGTGCGGACTCTGTAAACGTACTGAAGGGGGTTGGGGTTGGGGTTGGGGTTGGGGGGGGTTGGGGTTGGGGTTGGGGTTGGGGTTGGGGGGGGAAATGTCTCTTCATTGACTGCAAATGATCAACGCAGGTAAAAGTGTGGGGACGGACGGCAATGTCCTGGCGCATGTGTTGGGAGGAAGTGTCGATGCTGGTTCACACCGAAGATAGACACAAAAGGCTGGAGTAACTCCAGCATTCCGTGCCTAACGTACTGACACATATTGGCCAAATGCGATAGACAATAGGTGCAGGAGTAGGCCATTCGGCCCATTGAGCCAGCACCGTCATTCAATGTGATCATGGCTGATCATCCACAATCAGTACCCCGTTCCTGCCTTCTTCCACATATCCTTTGACTCCGCTATCTTTAATAGCTCTATCTAACTCTCTCATGAAAACATCCAGAGAAACGGCCTCCACCGCCCTCTGAGGCAGAGAATTCCACAGACTCACCGCTCTCTGTGTTAAAAAGTATTTCCTCATCTCCATTCTAAATGGCTTACCCCTTATTGTTAAACTGTGGCCCCTGGTTCTGGACTCCCCCAACATCGGGGACATGTTTCCTGCCTCTAGCGTGTCCAAACCCTTAACAATCTTACAGGTTTCAATTAGATCCCCTCTCATTCTTCTAAATTCCAGAGTGTACAAGCCCAGCCGCTCCATTCTATCAACTTATGACACTCCCGCCATCCTGGGATTTAACTTTGTGAACCTACGCTGCACTCCCTCAATAGCTCCCTACAGTCTTTTTGCACAGTAATATTTCATTTACAATTTAAAGGCAATGATAACTTTACGAACCAAATGTGCAGGAAGGAACCTTAGATGCAGGTTGACACCGAAGATAGACACAAAACGCTGGAGGAGTAACTCAGCGGGACAGACAGCATCTCTGGAGAGAAGGGATGGATGACATTTTTGGGTCAAGGCCCATCTTCAGGCCCATCTGTAGGCCGGATGGTCAGAATATGTTTTGTTAGGGTGGCAATGTCAAAGACTAGAGGGCATAGTATAGTTTAGTTTAATCTAGTTCAGTGACACAGCATGGAAACAGGCCCTTCGGCCCACGAGTCTTGGGCCTTAGAGAAACTTTGGATCTTATAGAAACTTACAAAATTCTTAAGGGGTTGGACAGGCTAGATGCAGGAAGATTGTTCCCGATGTTGGGGAGGTCCAGGACAAGGGGTCACAGCTTAAGGATAAGGGGGAAATCCTTTAGGACCGAGATGAGAAGGACTTTTTTCACACACAGAGTGTTGGGTCTCTGAAACTCTCTGCCACAGAGGGTAGTTGAGGCCAGTTCATTGGCTATATTTAAGAGGGAGTTAGATGTGGCCCTTGTGGCTAAGGGGATCAGAGGGTATGGAGAGAAGGCAGGTACGGGATACTGAGTTGGATGATCAGCCATGATCATATTGAATGGCGGTGCAGGCTCGAAGGGCCGAATGGCCTACTCCTGCACCTAATTTCTATGTTTCTATGTTTCTATGAGTCCGCGCTGACCAGCGATACCCGTACACCAGTTCTATCCTACACACTGGGGACAATTTACAGAAGCCAGTTTGGAATGTGGGAGGAGTCCGGGGCATCCGGGGGAAAACCCTTGTGGCGATAGGAAGAACGTACAAACTCCGCACAGACAGCACCCGAAGTCAGGATCAAACCCGGTTCTCTGGCGCTGTGAGGCAGCAACTCCACCGTGCCGCCCTTTCAGGTGAGAGGGGCAAAGTTTAAAAGAGACGTGCGGGTGGCAAGATTTCTTTCAGAGAGTGGAATGCGCGACCTGGGGTGATTCAATAATTGTCCAGATAACAGATTAAATGACGGGGGGTGTGGTCAAAACGAGGATTTGTTACTCTTCCGTGGAAACTCTATTGTAAATGAGTGGTGCTGGCTAATTGCAATGATGCAGATTAATGATGTGGGGTTAGAGTGAGCAGACTCAGCAAACACTGAGCAGATTGAAGTAATTCTAGGGACAGACACTGTGGGTCGTTGGTATCTCTCTGTCTCCTCCTGGTCTGCACGGCAATATTTGCACAAACCCTGCTCCTAGTGCCAACCCAACTCCGACTCATTCACATTTGATGATCTTAACGCTGGGACAAATAGCCTGCAAATAGACTGCGTTTGCCAACGTTGTTCCATCACTCTTAATACTCGCGTTTACCAGAGGGCTTAACATATGCATTTACTAAACTCCCTTTAAGCTTAGAGTTATATCAACAACCCTAAACACAATGCCATATAATCTCCACTACAATCCTGATTAACAGCGGAGTATGTTCTGATTTTGGTTGGACTAAATTGATTAATTTCAGCAAAAATGCGTTCATTTAATTTGATTTACACAATGCAAAACCACCATCCCAAGCCAAGAACGATAAGAGGTTTAAGGTGAGTGGGGAAAGATTTAACAGGGGTAGCGTTTTTCACTTAGTGGGTGGTGAGTGTGTACGGAACGAGCTGCCGGAGGAGGTGTTTCAGGCATTTAAACAGCATTCAGAAGAGTCTTGGACGGCTAGATGGGTGGGAATGATTTGGAGGGATTCGGGGCAAATGCAGTCAAGGCAACTTTATTTCCTCACATACACATTCAAGATGGACAGTGAAATGAAAGTGGCAGTGCCTGTGGGATTGTAGCCACTGCAGTCACTTGCAGGCAAATGGGACTAGGTGAGATGGGGCTGTGGAATTCTCTGCCTCAGAGGGCGGTGGAGGCAGGTTCTCTGGATGCTTTCAAGAGAGAGCTGGATAGGGCTCTTAAAAATAGCAGAGTCAGGGGATATGGGGAGAAGGCAGGAACGGGGTACTGGTTGGGGTTGATCAGCCATGATCACATTGAATGGCGGTGCTGGCTCGAAGGGCCGAATGGCCTACTCTTGCACCTATTGTCTATTGTCAATTGTGTATCTTGGGCTGCATGGACAAGTTGGGCTAAAGGACTTGTTTCCATGGTGTATGACTATATAACTCTGCACCAAGTCAGGCTGGAGGGCTTGTTTCCACTCTGAACGACTCTATATCTGCACACAACATAACATAACAGTCTCTCGACTGCAGATACACAGCGGGACAAGCAGCATCTCTGTAGAGAAGGATCGGATGACTTTTCGAGTGGAGACCTTTCTTTAGTCTATAGATTGCAGCTGTGTTACTCTGTGTTCCCAGGGTCAGAACTAAAAAGGCTGAAGCAGCGTTCAGTTTTTATGCTCCACACCTGTGGAACAAGCTCCCTGAACACCTGAGGTGTGCACAGACTGTAAGCTCATTTAAATCAGGCCTAAAAACACTGTTGTTTACTGTAGCTTTTCCATAACCCAACATGCAGGTAATCTTAACCTTCTAATCTTAACCCTTTTATGTGTTTTTAAAATTGTTTTAATGTTTTAGTGATTTTGTTTTAATATTCATGCATTTGTCTTATTGCTAGTTTTGTAATTTGTGATTATTGGCTATTTTGTTGTCCTGTGTTGTATCGTGGTTCTGCAATGTTCTTAAACTATGTTATTCTTTTGTTTCTTTTGTAAAGCACAATGAATTGCAGCTTGTACGAATGGTGCTATATAAATAAATGTGCCTTGCCCTGCAGCATACCTATAGAACATTAATAGTTTATAGGTGTAGGAAGGAACTGCAGATGCTGGTTTACAAGGGCCGTTCCTACAAGCATGCAACTCTATGCGATGAACGCGATCAAACTAGAAGCGGGGGCCGCGCGGAGGTCGGGTGATCCCCTGTACAGGGCCGTTCCCACCAGCATGCGCCTGCATGCGGCAAGCGCGACCAAACCGGCAGCAGGGGTCGCGCGGAGGTCGGGTGAGTGGCGCAACGCGGCGCAAAGTGAGGCGAACTTGGAGCGAAGTCTAAGGTAAGTTCGCCAGGACAGAGAGGGGCACACAGAGAGGGGCACAGAGGCACACACACAGAGAGCCACGGAGCCACACACATGGAGGGTCACGGAGGCACCTACAGAGAGGGTCACGGAGGCACGATGTCGGGGCGGTGTATAATGCGTCGAGGCGACTGCGAGCCGACAAGCCGTTGCCGCGCAGAATTTTTGGACATAGTCAGTTTTTCGGAGCCCCGCGCGATGTCGGGACGAACTCCGCACAATTCCGCACGGCTCCGGCGATTGAAGTGGGACCAGCCCCGCGACGCCGGACGGCTCAAGCGACCACATTAGGTCGCACTAATCGCATAGAGTTGCATGCTGGTAGGACAGGCCCTTAAAGATCGACACAACATGCTGTTTTGTGAGTAACTCAGCGGGACAGGCACTATCTCCGGATGGAAGGATATACATTGCAGGTGCTGAGAGAATAGATGGTGATCAGGAACTCCACAGGTTTGTTAGAAGAAGCTGCTGGACAGAGGATATAGAAAGTTGTAATGATATCAGCACGGGGAGAGAATGAGATGCGGAGAGAGTATAAAAGATCATGTTTCTGCGGTTTTGATAGAACCTATAGTTCCGATATTCTGCTCCATCGGTATAGACGGTCCCTGGATTATGAACGTCTGACATGAACCGGTGTCCATAATATTATTAAATTCAAACGTTTGACCTATTTACGACATGACAGAACTTTATTTATCCCAGAAGGGAAATTGAACTGCCAACAGACATAAAACACAAAACACATGAAACATGAAATTAAAGTGATGAGTGGAAAGGATTGGGGCATGTACAAAGATTGGGGAGGGGGGAGGGGGAGTCTCAGTCTACCCCACGACAGAAAGGGGATGGGTTTTACGGTTTGATAGCCACAGGGAAGAAGGATCTCCTGTGGCGTTCTGTCCTGCATCTTGGTGGGACCAGTCTGTTGCTGAAGGTGCTCCTCAGGTTGACCAGTGTGTCATGGAGGGGGTGAGCTGTATTGTCCACGATGCTCTGCAGTTTGAGGAGCATCCTCCCCTCCAAGGCCAACCTCCCGTGAGCAACTCCACCACCAAGGTTAGCCGGCCTTCCTGATGAGCTTGTTGATCCTGTTGGCATCTGCGGCCTTCGCCCTGCTGCCCGGCACACGGCAGCGAAGAAGGTGGCACTGGCCACCACCGATTGGTAGAACATCTGCACCATCTTACTGCAGATGTTGAAGGAGCGGAGCCTTCTCACAAAGTCCAGCCGGCTCTGACCCTTCTCGAACATACATACATACGCTTGTTCCCATGAGCAGCATAACTAGTTGTCCCCTCTCTCTCTACTTTTTCTAATTGTTATTTCTTAGCAGTCTCATGTGTTTGTGATCTGTCGTAAAATACTGTGGCGCTATCGTTATCAAAGATCCTATAGCGGAGCAAGATAGACCACTCCTGCTAAATGCAATGGGCTGGCGTGTAGTACGCAACGGAGCCGAACGTGGGCCTTTTTTTCATCCATTTCAGTAACCCGACCCCACCCCACCCGACCCCACCCGACCCGACCCGACCCGCAGTGTAATCAACGTTGCGGGGGAACAGTTTGTGTTAATAAATTATAATTCTGAAAATGAGGAGAAGATTTTCACCAAAGAACTTTTATTTTTACGAGGATAGTTCCGTAACCGGCTTCCGTCTCCGCACTAGTTATCTTTGCTCCGCTACGGGATCTTTGGTGCGGAGACGGAAGCCGGTTACGGAAATGGGGCCGAAAATTACCCATGAATCTGCCCATGACCGTACTACGTCTTTTTCGTCGAGTGATCCATCTTGCTCGCTGTAGGATCTTTGATCGTTACCATGTTGAATGACACTTATGTATTACGAACTAAAACGACCTGTGGATGTTTCTAATTGTGGAACGTGTTCATTACTTGAGGACGGACTAGATTAATAAATATGATTAGAATTCAAGAGTTTAAGAAGCATTTAGACAGGTACATGGACAGGACAAGTTTAGAAGGATATGGGCCAAAGGCAGGCAGGTGGGACTAGTGTATCAGTTTCAGTTTAGTTTATTGTCACGTGTACCGAGGTACAGTGAGAAGCTTTTGTTGCGTGCTAACCAGACAGCGGGAAGACTATACATGATTACAATCGAGCCATTCACAGTGTGTAGATGCATGATAACGGGAATAATGTGGATAATGTTTAGTGTAAGATGAAGCCAGTCCGATTAAAGATAGTCCAAGGGTCTCCAATAAGGTGGAGATTCTGTCTGTGCATGTAACTGTTGGTAGTTCAGATACAGTGCTGAAACAGCCCCTTCAGACCACCGTGTCCGCGCCGACCATCGATCCCTGCACATACTAACACTATCCTACACACACTAGGGACAATTTACAATCTTTGCTGAAGCCGATGAACCTGTATGTCTTTACAGTGTTGGGGGGGAAACTGGAGCACCCTGGGGAAAACCCACGCGGTCGCGGGGAGAACGTACAAACTCCGCACAGACAGCACCCGTAGTCAAAATCGAACCCGGTCCCCTGGAGCTATGAGGCGGCAACTCTACCGCTGCGCCACCGTGCCGCCCATGCGAACAACTCGAGAAGGATTACCTGCAGGGTGAAGTTTACCAACAAACTGGATCTTTGGAACCAGGGATCGCGGATGCAGGATTTGGAGCCAAGATCAGTGAATTTTCTTTGCCCAGAGACAGGAGATCGTTTGGACTTACACACCACCAATGCACACATCATTGGATGCCATCAAGAAGGAGGTAGATACATTTGTAAATGTTGAAGGAATAAAGGGATTGGGGAAGCAGGAATGAGGTACATGAATGGATGATAATACACATGGATGATGTACAGTATGGACCCAAAGGGTCAAATTGTCCACTTGAATTGACTCCATTGACCCAAAGGGTCAAATTGAAGAAGGGTTTCGGCCCGAAACGTCGCCTATCTCCTTCGCTCCATAGATGCTGCTGCACCTGCTGAGTTTCTCCAGCATTTTGTGTACCGTCAAATTGTCCACTCCAGTTTCTATCCAATTGATAAAACGTGCCAATAGAGGGGGCACCTGGATTTGAACCAGGGACCTCTTGATCTGCAGTCAAATGCTCTACCACTGAGCTATACCCCCATATCTCCTGAGAGTTCCTAAGATGTTTATATAAAGCGTAGTGATAATTACATAGGCAAATACAACAAATGTTCTTCACTGTACCTCGGTACACGTGACAATAAACTAAACTAAACTGAACTGAGCTGATTGTCAAGATTCCAAGCTTACGTATTGGACAGCTTCTGTGTTGCTGCGTCTGGGGTTGTTGCGGTTAGATCGCTGCTCAACAGTGTGCACAGCACTGATTACGGGGATGTAACCCTGAATGGTTCTCTGTCACAGACGGATAATACCTGGTGGAGTGAGTGAGTAAAAGGGTGAGGGGGGGACTTCATTTTGAAAGGCCATGGATAGAATGGATGTAGAAACATAGAAAATAGGTGCAGGTGGAGGCCATTCGGCCCTTCGAG